>CAUYRH010093543.1:0-161960 GCA_963574655.1 Perodicticus potto
TGGCATCACAGCTCACAGCAACCTCCAATTCCTGGGCTTAAACGAGTCTCCTGCCTCCGCCTCCCAAGTAGCTGGGACTACAGGCGCCTGCCACAACGCCCGGCCATTTTCTTAGGTTGTAGCCACCATTGTTGTTTAGCAGGCCCGGGCTGGATTCAAACCCGCCAGCTCAGGTGTACGTGGCTGGCGCATTTGCCCGTTGAGCCACAGGCGCCGAGCCTGTATATGTTCTTATATGAAATCCTATTCCCATCAGTGGGAAATTATAAAAATATTCAAATATAGTTAGATTGATCCAATATCTAAATGATTCTCATTTAAATATTATTTAATGGCAAATTGTGGATTGTGTACGTACTGACTAAAAGATGGGTTATTCAATTTGTTATAATAATGTTAAATTATTGAATTACTTCTCAAGATACTTTATTTAAAATAAAATTACAAAGAAAAATCTTTTGATGCTTTTCTTGATAATTATTACAGAAATATGATTGTAAATTACTACAAACTTTGATCCCTTAATCTATATTATATTTCCCAACCAAATTCACTTTTTTTACGGTTTACTGAGGATAATTAATATAAAACAAATGTTTCTGAGTTTGGACATATGCACATCCCTGTGACATAGTGTGTATCCCCCAAAACAACCAAGGTGCTAAACAGATCCATCTCCTCCAAAAATATCCCCCCAAAACAACAACGGTGCTAAATGGATCCATCACCTCCAAAAATATCCCCCCAAAACAACCAAGGTGCTAAATGGATCCATCACCTCCAAATACATCCCCCCAAAGCAACAACGGTGCTAAACGGATCCATTACCTCCAAAAATATCCCCCCAAAGCAACAAAGGTGCTAAATGGATCCATCACCTCCAAAAATTTGTTTGCTCTTTTGTGAGGATTTGTGTCTGTTTTGTCTTTATTTTTGTTGTGTTTGTTTTGATTTGGTTTTGGGAAGAACACAACAGGAGATTTATTCTCTTAACATATTTGAAAGAGCACAGCACCATACTGTTAACTATAGGTACTATGTTATATAGCAGATCTCTAGAACTTATTCATCTTGCACAATAGAAACTTTATGCCTATTGAAAATTCATATACCTATAAGTAAACTCACGTTATGCTTACGTGAGTTTGACTGTTTTAGATACCTCATATAAGAATAATCATTCAGTATTTGTGTTGTTGTGACTGGCTAATAGCGTCAAGGTTCATCCATGTTGTTAACGTATAAAAGGATTTCTTTCTTTTATCTAGCAAAATAACATTTCATTATGTGCGTATATATGTTCATATATTTTTTTCTTGATCCATTCACCTATCTATAAACATTTAGATTGCTTCCTTATCTTGGCTATTGTAAATAATTCTGTAATGAATGTGCGGGTGCAGATATTTCTTTGAGATCCTAATTTTAATTCTTTTGTCTATATATTCAAAAGTGGGTTTTCTGGTTTTCACATGCTAGTTCAATTTTTAATTTTTTTAAGGAACTTATTGTTTTCCACAGTGGCTGCACCATTCTACATCCCATCCTTTATACACAAAAGGGTTCTGACTTCTTCACAGTCTTGGCAACACCTGCCATCCTTTGTGTTTTTGATAACAGCCACCTAATATGAGCCTAAATTCACTTTTGAGTTGAATTTTAAACTGACTAAATGAAGATAAAGAGCAATATAAGATGTAGGAAGAAATCAAAGTAATAATACATTGATGAATGTGCTTTAAACTCTTTTGCTCCTTAAACTTTGCTGAGATATACAATGTAAGGAACAAAATTGATGACAATCCTCCCCTCTCTATTTCCAAAGGTAATATACTAGGTTTCTTGGATCCCCTCCCCCAAAACAATAAAATATGAGTATGGCCAAGAAAGCAGTCTCAAACAGCAACGGCTGCTTTGGAGTGAGAAAATGCACTGGGAATGGACTGCAAGAACAAGAATACTAATTTGTTTTCTCAAATGGAGAAAAGAGTGATAGACACATAGCAAGCTAAGGAAATTTAAAATAAATTGTTGACTCAATTCACCCAGCCATGTAATATAAACTCTTTCCACCTTCCTCTACTACTCCATATTATGAAAACTAAAAATTTGTATCACAAATAAAGCACTCATTGACCAAAAGACAACTGGACCTATAACTAGGTCCAAAACTGAGCAGTAAATTGAAGTAGTATCTGAGTAACTAAATTTGATTAAAAGTTTAACAAAAAAGAAAAAAGAAACTTGAACTTTTATTAGAAAAGAAATACTTTTAAAATAAAACATGCATACTATATAGAAATAACCAAATGAATTGATCAATATTTAAGATACACATATAACTAAAGATGTATTTTTAAATCCAAACCACTACTAGCAGTACCTACAGGGGCTAAGCAATTTAGATAGATTAGCTTAAAAGTCAGAACCCACTAAATTATAACATTTTCAGTATTTTTGTAATTCCAAAATCCATACTTAAAAACCAAAACCAAAACAAAACAAAACCAATACTTAGAGTGCTCTCATGGTCATTCATAACATGGACAGAGCCAGGAAGAGTTTGAATCACCCAGCTGAGCTCTAACAGGAGAGGATTTGCTTCTTGTTTCAGCTCTCATGCTGTACACAAGTGTCCTTTCCGCATTCTATTTAGTGCCACATTTTCCCCACTGTATCTCAAGCCTAAATGAAGCTTAGCTAATGGACACATCTTCTCCATAAGTCCCATCACAGCATTTTTGCATTTTAGGAACATAGCAAATGTACTATTTGCATAGTATATTGTAGCATAATACTACACATGGGGGCCTTTCTAAACAATGAAATTACCAATCAAAATAGCACAGAAACGCCAAAAAGAAAAATAGCAATAAATAGATTGCAAAAAAAGAAAGGCAATTGTTTACAAATATGAGAGCTGCAACAAGGCAGAGCAATAACCTAACCGTTAGGAGAAAGGGCTTAGAATTTGCTAATTCAGCAATTTAATTTCAATAACTCCAGAATCCCTTCAAAGGCTGCAGTGTTGAAACATAAATCACAGAGAAACGGTTAACACCTTTGGCTGATAGGAGCAGTATTATGACTAATCAGAACTGTTAGACTTTTGTTACTATATAGAAAGGTACATTTCTTATGTAACATAAGTCTTTTGTGAGAAGATGGAAAAATTGGAATAGACTCCACCTATTTCTTTCTTATAATTCTGAATCAAATCAACATGCTTCCAGTACTACAAACAGAATGATAGAAACTATTAATAATTTTAGGTAAGAAGTAACTCATTTGAACAAGCATTAGAAAATCTGGAATGGTCACCAGTAACGATCCCAAGTCGTTAAGCTTTCCTTACTTATAGCCAAGCTGTCGACAGATCACAGCTGCGTCCTTATCAGTCCATCCATCGTCACAGATTGTTCCCCACTGGCCCTTGATAAAAACCTCCACTCGCCCTTCTTTCTTATTTTCTCCATCCATCAGTCTGATAGGGAAACCTAAATCATGATTCAAAAGTATCAGAAAAGTCAAAACACGTGAAATGATGCTAAGCCATGAGAGACCTTACAAAATATAATAGTTCTGAGTCATCAATAAAATCAGCTGGGCAATACTTTTTTGAGAGAGAGATATCAACAAAAAATTGAATCCACTTTTATTTATTTTACTTTACTTTACTTTACTTTATTTTATTTTACTTTATTTTATTTTATTTTTGAGACAGAGTCTCACTATATTGCCCTGAGTAGAGTGTTGTGGCATCACAGCTCACAGCACCCTCAAACTCTTGGGCTTAAGCAATTCTCTTGCCTCAGCCTCCCAAGTAGCTGGGACTGCAGGCACCTGCCACAATGCCCGGCTATTTTTTGTTGCAGTTGTCATTGTAGTTTAGCTGGCCCGGTCCAGGTTCAAATCCTCCAGCCGTGGTGTATGTGGCTGGTGCTGTAATCACTATGCTACGGTCACACCTATTATGAAAGGTGTATCCACTTTCATAATAACTTTTTAAGACTTACAGTCAAAGCACTCCTCTTGTTCAACTTTGTAATCTCGGAATTTGGAACAGTGCCTCACACACAGAGGACATGCAATAGCTGTTTGCTGAATAATGAATGAATGAATGAACGACACTATTAAATTGTAAATCACTTTATTACGTCTAACTGCTAAGTAGCTAAAGAACATTAACTTGGGGTGTTTTTGTTTCATGTCTGTTCATTTGTCCATGAACATAGCTAAGAATGTATGAGGTCTGACAATTAAGTTCGTGAACCCATCCTTCTCCTTCTCTAAGCTGATCTTTTAAATGCAAAGTATCTTTTAATAAGTGGGAATGTAATGATCTAATTGAATGAATAAATGGTAATACGTTTAAATTCTAAAAGGATATTTGGCTCAGACATAATGTTCTTCAGACAAATGACTTTAGTTAATAGACAACATTACTGAGATTAGAACTAAAGAGATTCATAATAGTGATCACATATTTTATTAATAAGTATTACCCTCAGCTTTTTAAATTTTTCAAAAATACAACGAGAGTCATAAAGTTAAAAAGATTTTCAGGAAAAATGAAAAGATCAGTTGTCCTAATAATGCATTTAACAACACAGAGAACTCAGTATTTTCTCGTCAGATATAGTGATACAGCACATCTGAATTTATCGCCCCATGATCCTAATACTTGCTACCTGGTGCTCACAGGATCCATTTTGAGCCAACAAGGTTTTTTTTGTTTTTTTGTAGAGACAGAGTCTCACTTTATGGCACTCAGTAGAGTGCCATGGCATCACACAGCTCACAGCAACCTCCAACTCCTGGGCTTAGGCGATTCTCTTGCCTCAGCCTCCTGAGTAGCTGGGACCACAGGCACCTGCCACAAAGCCTGGCTATTTCCCTGTTGCAGTTTGGCTGGGGCCGGGTTCGAAGCCACCACCCTAGATATGTAGGGTCAGCGCCCTACCCAGTGAACCACAGCCACCCCCCAAGCAAACAAGTTTTATCTCCCAGGCACATGGAATCAATCACATCACATAAACCTGGGGGCCAGGATAATAAGAAAAGGATAAGGGACCAAGGAAAACAATTAAAAAGAGAGAAAACTGAAACTAAAACTTGCAAGGGATACAATAAAAATTTGTATTTCTACTTAGTATAATGCTAGATTTATGCGGTGACTCACTATGATCTCATGTTTAGAGTGCAGTAAGGAATCAGCCATGTGCTTTAACAAACTTAAAGTATGTAATGTGGTTAATATTGTAGGATTCAACAATTTATAATGTGAAAGTTTCAGCTTCACAGTCTCAAAACAAAAGAATACAAGAGGGGTTGATTCAATCCTGAGGGTAGAAGATCATCTATGGCGTTTTCACATCTACTCACACACACACAAAAATACATGTAGAGATACATAACTGAGCTATAGTAACATTTTGGAAAGTCTTTTGAATACTTCCTTCCATATTTTTCGCTCACCCTTATTCTGCCCTACTCATTAGGCATTAAGAATGTTGTCAAGAATGCTTAATTGCTTGGGTGGCACCTGTGGCTCATCGAGTAGGGCGCCTGCCCCATACAGCGAAGGTGGCGGGTTCAAACCTGGCCTCCGCCGACTTGCGAAACACCAGGCGTTGTGGGGGGCGCCTGTAGTCCCAGCTACTCGGGAGGCTGAGGCAAGAGAATCCCCTAAACCCAGGACTTGGAGGTTGCTGTGAGCTGTGTGAGCACGGCACTCTACCGAGGGCAATAAAGTGAGACTCTGTCTCAAGGAAAAAAAAAAGAATGCTTCATTGCTTTCTGCTCTTAAAACGATCTTTATCCATAATTATTTCAAGACTGTTCGAGGAACTAGATACATTTGATCCAAGTACAAATCTAAACAAATTGTAATTGAGGTCCCTAGGGAGTTTCTAGAATAAAAGGATGTCTTAGAAAGATAGTAACTCCAAGGAATCCACTTGGAATCCCACTGAGAAACTCAAAAGAGCAATGGGTAGCTCAGGATTAGAAAAGAAATGAAAAAAACGAAACCAGCCAGATGCGGGTGGAGGCTCTTTTTTTTTTTTTTAAATCTTGTCCCAAATAGTTCATTAGAATTCAAGGTAGATAAAAATCTGAACTGGTGACCAAGGAGTAGGGGGACGGATAGTGCAGCTTCTTCAGTTCATCTTTTAGATGCATGTGATTATAAACATTTTAGTGAGACACTTAGGCTTCCGAATAAAGAGAAACACATTTAGGAGCAGGAATTGCATAGTTGGTAGAGAGACTCAAAAGATGGTTTTGCTCTGCATAAAAATTATCAAAAATTAGACAGTTATAGGAAATAGACACAAATGCCAAATTTGAGAAATGTTTCACTTTGGGGACAGCAGTTAGAAGTGCCGTGGCTACTAACTTGCGCACACTTGATGGCCATAGCCAGTCCTCACCCAGGGAAAGTCTGTGTCCATCGCTGCCAGGATAGCAGGCGATGCCAACATCTTCCCGATGGCTGCAGTCGTGCCTCCCCCACTGTCTCCCGGAACACTGCAGGAATCTGGTTTCCTTCCCTGAGCAGCTGACGTCATCCAGCCATATGGGACCTGTGCTTTCTTGAAAATGGTTTGCAGAGGCTTGTTTACCATATCTGTGGCAATAAAACACACATTGTGCAGAGACTGCTGTCTCTCATTTCAAGGACCACAAAACATCAAACAAACACTACGTGACATGATTTCAGAGGATGAGTATTTGTTCTTTCTCCCACCTTGGGGACAAAGTTCTAAGAGCTGTGTTTGCCCATCACAGACGTTGATCGTCTCAACAATTTTTTTATCATTTCAATGAGTGACTAATGAATAATAGCTCCTCTTTCCCCATCCATTCTGTGTTTTGTCTATAACTTAACCCACCAATCAAAAAGAATGCAGACAAAGAAAACAATCTCAAATTCCTGAAGTAACGCTGGGAACACGCATCTCTTTTTGGCCTCTGATGAACCATCTGAGCTCATTTGATTTTATCAGGTTCTCAAGGCTCTGTTGTTACCCTCTTCTCCAAAATGAAAAGTGTGGATTCGTTCAGTGATTACTCTAGCACTGGACCCGATCTACAATGAATTTGAATTTCAGCCCATCAAAATCAAAATGACAATGTTCTTAGCTTTTCATAAGATTTTATGAACTCAAATTTTAAAACTATTTTATGAATATTTGCTACAATTACTTTATTTGTAACACTGCACTATAAAAAACTAAGTATATCGTAGTAAATATATGTGTTGCAGAAGTAGGAAAGTTCTACAAAATAAAATTGGTAATGAAGTCAGTCTACACCCTTTCTTTCTCCCCCTAATTTTTTTTTCTTTTGTGCTAATAAAATGCAAACCTCCAGAAGCTTAAGGACCTTCAAGGTGTCTTTGGGTTCTAACAGTCTTTGAAATCCAACTCTTACTCATAAATGTTATGTCTTTCACTTCCCTCATTTCATGTTCTTATTAATTTTATACTAAGAGTATAATGAGATCTTTCTCCCTGCCATGAATTTTATTAATTTTTTCCTATATCAGTATTTATTAAATTTATTTAGCAATATGAATATTTTACTAAATTAAAATCATGACACATTTAATCAACCATTCTAAGGCTTTTTCCCCTCCTATTTGCTGACTACTTAAGTTGTAACCAGAAAAGTAATTCACCTAAATCCCACACTTCTCTCGTTTTCTTTTTTACATTCCCTCACCCCCAGTGTGCAAGGTTGGTACGATGGTCATTCTATAGTGTCCCCTTGGCTAAGCTATGTGCCGCAATTCTTCTTTTTTTAATTTATTTTATCTTTTATATATTTTTTTCTTTCAGATTAATACGAGGGTACAAATGATTAGGTTACCTTGTTTCCATTTCTGAAGTAAAGTTCAAATTGTAGTGAAGCCCTTCTTCCGAGGAATGTGCTATATACCCTTACATTGTGACCATTAGGTGAGAGCTATTGCTATTATTTCTAATTTACACCATTTTTATACAAAATGCCTCAATCTGATTATAATCCATCTTTATCAACTATACAGGGTGTCCATACAGTTCATGTGCAATTATGGGCACCCCGTATGACACAGAACAGGACGACATTTCACTTTGTGATTGCAGTTGTACAAAAAAACCTTCACCCTTTTTTTCATTCCTCAAAGAAGTTCTTTCTCAAAAATTCCTCTCTAAACTAAATGCAGGACATGCTCTTACTACTTTCCGGCATGCTCATTTAGAACTTCTACTACATATTATTGAGAACATTTTTAGAACCAGTAAATTTTTATACTATGTGTATGAAAGAAAAACTGAATGGACTTGTGGAACAAAATAAATAAAATTTGGAGGAAAAAACTCAGTGTACTTCAATTGTTTTCATTAATAAGGAAAAAATATGAATATAAATGATAAACACAGGATTTATGATTCTTTTTAAATATGTGAAAATAGGGTACAGTTAATAATATAGCTGAGAGTTACTTGAACAAAATGACACATATTAAGTAATTCTCATTAACTAAAAGTCAATACCTGTATTTATGTGGCTATTATGTCACACCCCTTTACCCAGTGATTATAACTGCTCTGCCCAAGAAAGTTCAAGACATGGGACAATTATGTACACTTATATCTTCCTGATAGCATTGTTCATAGCAGTGAAAGAAAAAATTAAAATAAAAATTAAGTAAATTATGTTATGAGCATTTGATGTATATTGTTACTAAAAATTGTGATTAAAGCAATAAAAAGGTTTAAAAGTATATAAGAATTACATGTTCTAGACCTGTTTTAAAGTTACACATACCACTTATAGTAATGATGCATAATTATGGATAGTTTTTTATTTTCTTACTTTTCTAAACTTTTCTGTCTTATATTACTTTTATAAATTTTTAAATATATGTATAAACACAGCTTTGCCTCACTTGAATAAAGGTATATTTTTAGGCCTTAGTGAATATTTGCAAATAGCTCTATTTCAAGCTGAAATGCAATAATTTTGCCAAAATTTTTTTCAAGCATGAGACAATTACTTCAAGCATTACATAGAAACAGGAAAAACAAGAAAGAATGGGCATTCATGGGCTTCATTCATTATCTAAGTGAAAAGGCATCATTTGCAGTTCGTTTGATACAGTTAAGTCTTCACTCTGGAATGCGTTGTGTTGTGATAGGAAATATACATCTCAAAGTATGATACTTAGATTTTAAGTGAGTGAGGGCAAAGGCGAGTTCTAAAGGTCATCTCATGACAAGAAGGCTGTTTTTCTCAAATAAAAGTGGTAATTATCATCATACTCTGAGAAAGGGAATAACGCAATCCTAAAGCATTTGACACCAGCCTTCTCTGCAATTTTAAATACAATGATGTCATAACTAACATCCAATCGATAAAATGAGGCATTCAGAGTCCTACTTGAATAGACACAAAGCGACCTAGAAGTCACCCCCTGGCTTCAACCAGTTATTCAAGAAGAGGAGTGGTGGTGGGAAAGGTTTACCTGCCATACTCAGCAAGCGATGGTTGTCCATCGCCTTAGAAAATGTCATCATTTTTATTGTTGAACTTGCATATATAGGTAGGGAGGGAGGTAGAGAGATGATAGATAATATGTATTTTTAGTGTTGTAGAAATTACAACAGAAAGCACACAATAATACACTTACAGATATAATGTGGCATTTAGCTGCCTCATACCAATGAACCTTACTTAAATCCCAGCTGTCGACAAACCACGTATGTATTCAGCTCCGTCCAGCCATCATCACAGACAGTGCCCCACTGTCCCCTGTAATACACCTCCAAGCGACCCTCATGACTGCCTTTCCCACCTGCGAGTCTGATGACCCCATCTGCCATAAAAAGGAGACACAGAGACAAAGCAAATCAATCCTCAAAAACAACGCAAATCAAGGTTGCCATGTCACGAGAAATATCACCACATTCAGGCCTCCCTGTAGGCTTTTCATTAAATTTACATCTGTGCTCAATAACCCTTGAATTGATTCTGAAGTTTGACATTACATATTTCTGTCTTAATAAAATGTCCATTCCTTTTTATCCTTTTTATATGTACTCTAGTCTCTGAGTAGAAAAACATTCTGACATAATTCCAAAGGATCTATTTAAATTTCTCTGGACTAAAAAGTATGTGGGAAATTTCCTATAACATCAGTCTCTTTTAATCTAAGCAGTATTGGTCATTTAAATTTAGAAAGAAAGAAAACATATTAACTTGGAAACAGCTCAAAATTTTAAGTGCAAATAAAATATGAAGACAGAAAAAAACTATTTTGGATAAAGGACAATCTGTCATGTCAACACATTTAGTATTCCTTAGGCATTCATGAATTACAAAAATTGGAACACGCATCTCGCCTTTGTTCTTTTATTGATGATAACAGACCTGAGTTTGAATCTTATTACCTCACTGAATAATTAATTCCCTGAAAATTCTCTAAAGAATTTCTAAGCAGATGCATATATAATAAATTTAATTCTAAAAAAGTAGATTTAAAAACAATTTCAATCCAAAATAATGCAAATACTCCCCAGTCAAACATATAAATAATCTTGGGTAAAAGTCATGCTTCTCATGAATCTCAAAGTTCATTTAAAAGCAAATAAAAGTCTCTTAGCAACAGACATAAACACTTTACTATCTACAAAGCACTGCAACAAGAATTACCTCATCAGACCATCACAGCAACATTTGAAAGAGGGGAAAATAGTGGCTTAAGAAGATGAAGCACTCTGGTTTAAAATCTGGCATAAATTATCTATTTTTATTGTAAAGGAATATGTTACTCTGTTAATAAGAACAATAGCATGTAGAAAACTACATCAACACAAATGTAAATTTAGTATTTTGTAGGCTCTGAGAAGTTATTCTTTTTTGATTTTTACTAAAGAAAGATTGAAACGAAAACATTTTTTCTTCAAATTCTTGTTACCATAGAAACAATGGCCCGATGATTCAACTTCTCTTACCTGTCCATTTTCTTCTTCTTGCCCCCAACATGTTAAGTACATACACATACACCAGTCTGCACTCAGACACGCCCTTCTCATAATCCCTGGCATACTATGATAGGCATGTTACATTCTGGAATATTCTAAAAATTGAGCCCAGCAAAGTGCACTTGGTTTCTCAAACAGTGTGCTTTAATCAGTAATTGCATCATGACAGTTTTTCTAGCTATAAACACATTAAACACATTCTGAGAGTCAAGGCAAGTTACTAGAAAAGTAGACTAAAGATGAAATTATTACACCTACTATCTGAAATTTATCACTCCATGCTAATTTTGATTATTGAGTACTATATTGCAATAGAGTCATATTTTCTCATCAAGCTTTATAGGATAGTATAGGATTAAATTGAAAAATTCAGAAATATCTGTGAATAAGGATGCGGTATTTTAATAATACAATTTGTGTTCTTTTTTTTTTTTTAGTTTTATTTGGAGCATTGATTTGTATGCTCATTCGGTAATATTGTCTAAACCGAGAATAAGGGAAGCTGTGGCAAGCCCAAATAGTGCTGGGAGCAGGAGTTGGTATATTGATGTGGTGACATCCTCACCTGTAAGAGGGGTACAGGATACCCCAGCATCTTCTTTATGGCCACAATTATGTTCTCCCCAGGAACTCTTTGGACATTGCTCAATGGAAAGCTCATTCCCAGTACAACGCACTTCATCCAACATCACTGGGCCAGATCCTTCTCCAAAATATGCCTGATTCCATGCTTTGGCAATGCCACTGAACAAACATGGAAACATAAAGATTTTGGATTAGACACCAAAGCTTGGTCTGATGTATTCTTTTGTCCCTGATAAAAGCATAATTATTAATTCCTACTTACCAATTTGCTTCAAAGGGCATGCATGACTTTCTATATTTCTATGTTTTCGTTTATTTGTTGTGCTTCATATTTTCAGTCACTATGCATCTTTCAATAACAGCTAGGTATTCCCTAATACTTATCCTTCTTTTCTTCATTAGTAATGGAACCTCAGATGTGTAGAAGGACAATGGGGCTACCCAGAATAAAGATCATTTTTCCTAGCCTCTCCTCCGTCCAGATGACTAAGTTTTGTTTGTGGCAAAATGTAGATAACATAAAATTTAGCATTTTAATAATTTTTAAGTTTATAGGATTATACATTAAGTATATTCACATTGTTGTACGACTATTATCACTGTCCCTCTCCAGAACTTTTTCATCATCACAAAAATCAAACTCTGTACCTGTTTTAGATGACTAAGTTTGGCCAGTGATTTTAGGTAGAAGTGTCATGTATCCCGTCTAGGAAGTGTCCTTTCCTGGTTCCACTTCTTGCCGATTGCAGGGCAGAGGTGATGGAGGTTGAAAAGATACTTTGGGCCGTAGGATGTCATACTGAGAATGACAGATGCAAGCAAGAAAGAGCCTGGGGCCCTGATGATTGGGGAACCACCAAACTAGCCTGGAACTGGCTACCTCTTGTCTTTCTTCTGGAGAGAAAAATACATTCTTGTCTAAACTTGTTTAAGTCACTGTTACACACAGCCAAATCTATTTCTAACAAAAACCTCTCTTCACTCAAGTTGATTTGTAGAAAATTTACTTCTCCCACAATTCAAAGTGAAATCATATTCTAAAACCTCAGAGTTCAGTGAAGAAGATCATGATCACCTGTCAAAATGACGGATGACTTCAGAAATTTCATTTTTAACCCCCAATAGGCTTTTAATTTTTAGTGTACAGCATCTATATTTTTAGTTTTTTTCAATAATACTATACCTATTCCCCATTATTTTAGTTGCCCTTTTCTTGTAACAACTATTGCAAGAACTTATGACAAAAAATATAAGGAAAACAGTTTGCTCAGGCTTTGTAATACCCTTGGGTAATCAACTTTGTGATCGCAAAGGAGCCTATTTGACTAATCTTACTAGATTATGAAAGTTACTTTTTTTGTGTATGTGTGGTTTTTTTTTTTTTGGCCAGGGCTGGATTTGAACCCGCCACCTCTGGCCGGCGCCCTACTCCTTTGAGCCACAGGCACCACCCCTATTGAAGTTACTTTTAAAAGGTCATATGTGTAAAAACTACCCCAAAACACCTAAAAGTTAAACAACTCTTTAAATACCCAAAAGGCAAATACTTAGGGGATAGTCTGTCATCACTCGACTGACTTTCTGTTTAGAATTCAGAGCGAGTACCAAGGGGAAGGATAAAGAACTGTTTATAGGAGGAGAACAGAAGAAGCCGAGGAGAAGAAAAGCAGATTGCTTAAGCAAGGTATTCTTACGGAGTTAAAATTTTTAGAGTTAGAATCTTGACACGTAAATCACAAACTGATATTTGGCACACACAGAGCTAATTAGACAAGAAAACACAATAAAGGACTCTTAACACATGTGGTGTTGTTGAAATGAATTCATTTTCATTGCGTGAGTGAATTTGTCTGTTTGACTAAGGATAACGCAATGAAGGAACAGAAGCTCGTTTCCATTCCTCCAGAAAGAAGCAATAAATGTTCGATTAACAGGATTATTTTAAATAACGTTTTCCATTGTTTCAGACTATGTCCACAGGCCTCCAGAAGAGTGTGATAGGCATGTATGCCTTACTGACCATACCTTACGCTTCCGTCACTGGAGAAGAGAAGTGCACGTGGACACAGACTCCGAGGTTTCAATCCTGGGCTCTGCCTGGAAACAGCTGGGCTACTCAAGGGAAATAATTAAACCTTTCAGGCCCCGGGATGCTACATCTGAACATAGGGATGATAATGGCTGACTTGCCGACTTGTAGGTATTAGACTAATATAAAGTATGAGCTCAATACATGCTGGTTCCCTTCCCTCTTCTGGCACGGCTAAGGTGTTCCCCCTCCACCCTTGTCTTCCAACAGATGATCAAGAACACATTTTTCACTGCTAAGCAATTTATCTAAATGTTACGCAGTGTTTAGTTTAAATAAACACCATAGTTTTTGCCTTCACTTCTCCCCAAAAGGTAGAGTTCAGGAGTGGTGAGGAAGGAAGAATCAATCAATATCTTAACCTTTTCTGGTTCTAATGTTGTAACTTGGTTTTATGTATTTGTTTATTTTAAAGTAATTTTAGAAAGAATATTTATGGAGGTAATTTATAAACTATAAAACACTGGACAAATGTATATGTCATTTCTATCACAGATTATAAGGCGATGGTCCAAAAGACCATTAAGCTGAGACTTGTATTACTCAACTTCAGATTCTTGGTGGAGACAGACATAATCAGAGGCAAACATCTTCAAGTATTTTAAGGCATAGAGTATTTTACAAAAAGCAAAGTTGCAGTGGCCAAAACAAAATTCTTTGTGAAAAGAGAGTATTCATGTTGCTAGAAACATATGTTTTAAACCAAGATGATCTTGCCATAGTCATGTATAAGACCATGGAGAAATTCAAATGTTTTAAAGGTCACTTACAGTGGAAAAGATACTCTTTCCAAAAAGAAAGCATGTTCATACAACATTTGCAATAAATTAAACAAGGGAATAGTTTAACATACACAGAAAATAAAATTCAAAAGTTGTGCATAAGCTGTGAATAACTCCCAGAATTTGGGGAAGGAGGATGAGTAACTGAAATGAATTGCTTTAAATGTGTTAATGTACATACTAATGGTTCAAAGGAGAAGGCAACTGCTTGGAGGTGTGTACCTGAGACCTGTGGCTCTGTTTTAAAGGGAGGAAAAAGGATAGGAGAGAAGAAGCCCTAGCTGGTAGTTCTAGAGCAGAGACCAGCAAAGTATGACCCATAGGCCATATCCAGCATGCTGCCTGTTTTTGTATGGCCAGTGAGCTGAGTGGTTTTTACATTTTGTGAATGGTTGCAAAAAACATCAAAATGAGAGAATAATTTGTGACATGTGAAAATCAAACAAAACTCAAATTTCACTGTCCAGAAAAGATGTTCGATTTGAACAAAGCCACACACATTCCTAAGTTACTATCTACGGCGGCTTTCATGCTACAAAGGCACTGTTAAGTTGCAAAGTCTGAAATATTTGCTATCTGGCTCATTACAGAAAAGTTTGCGGAAGGAAAACCCCTTCTCTAGAGGGAAAAGATTTATGAAAGCAAATATGGAAACTGATAGAGAACAATGAGGGTGGAGGAACAGAAGAGGAAGAGACGCAGAGAGGACAGGACGACTGATGTCGATCACAGATCGACAGCCTCCTTGCAGTTTTGCCCTGAGATAAATGCCAGGAAAGAAAAAGATCTATTGAGGAAAATTTCAATAGTATAATTCATTCAACCAGGATTAGGTGCTATAAGTAAAGCCTGGGATCATATAGAAAAAATGTAAAATTCGATCCCAAACTCATAACAGACATAGAAGTAAAATCCAGATGGCTTCAAACCTAAAAGGATAAGAAAGGCAGAAAAGAGAGAAGGGAGGGAGGAGAGGGCAGAGGAAAGGGGGGATAAAATAAGGAGAAAAAGCAAAGAGAGGGATGGAAACTAAAATAGACCAAAATAGTTCTTACAACCTTACATGTAAGAGAGGACTTCCTGGGCAAGATAGGAAACCTGGAAGTCATAAAACAAGGACTGAAAAAAAGTAAATGGAACCACATAAAAACTGAAAACTACTGCAGAGCAAAATACAGCAGAATTGAAGTCACAAAGCAAAGCAACGGGCTCCAAGAAATATTTGCAATACCTAACAGCGACCAAGAAAGCTCCCAGAAATTCATAACGCTAAGTTATTATCATTATATTTTAATGTGAGACCAAAACAAGGAACTTTAAAACAAAAAAGGGGGGCAATGAAGACTGGGCTTTCACAGAAGAAGTATCTGTGACCACGGACCATACGATTAAGAGGTTCAAGTTCACTACTGGTCAAATTAAAACAATAATAATGTACTCCTAGCCACTATATTTTTGGAATTTAAAAGGTTAATGTCAGCTTCATACAATATTTACACTAAAAGGTAATAAACTAGAGGTTTTTTTACTCTCCAAAAAACATAACAACTCCTAAAATCATTTATGGGGTAGCAGTGACTCCAGCCAGGCTGGAGCAAAGGTGACTGAAATCCACTGTGCTTTAGATATCTTAATCATCATGTGACACAGGTTCTAGGGAAAAGCAAAATCTCTGGTTAACCACCTCTGAACCTGTCCCTTAAGGGGTAGGAACACAAAATAGGAGAGCAGAAGCTCCAAATTGTGACTCTGGGGGAAGTTATCTATATCTAAATCCACTCTTAAAACACCACTTGGGTGTTTTACTTTCTTCCTTGTACATTTCTGTAATTCCCATTGCTTATGAATATTATTCTAAAGAGCACAAAAAAAGTTTAATTAAAATAAACTAATCAAAAATACTAATAGAATAAATATGAGAACAACAATAAAAAAATAGGAAATTGTGATATAACATGACAGGATTTTTTAGCTAAGTTTTGAGTTTATTAAAATTAAGAGGATAGGCGGCGCCTGTGGCTCAACAAGTAGGGCGCCGGCCCCATATACCGAAGGTGGCGGGTTCAAACCCAGCCTCGGCCGAACTGCAAAAAACAAACAAATAAAATTAAGAGGATAGTATTTCCATATACACACATTCCTTCAGCCAGTAACTAGCATTTCCTGGTACCCCAGACTGTGCTGCCTTTCAAGAGAACACCAAAGGAATGATGGCTCTGCTTCCAAGGTGTCATCAATTACTGCACCGGAGAAAGCAGCATTAAACTCCTGGGCTGTTAAAGCAAATGCTCTGTGAATTTGATAAAGCTTTGTGTTCTCTGTCCTTCCTTTGTGGAAATTATATCCACACCAGCCTCAGCAGTTCATCTGTGATAAAAGTCCCAGACTTGCCCACTTTTCTATTCTGTATTGATGAATAACTGAGCAATGTGTGGAGGACAGGTGCTCTGATAGGATATACCGAGTTATCATCTGCGGTGGAAAGCTATTTGATGTACGTAACAGCAATGTCCAACAAACATCTACTGAATTGATTCCATTTCAGATCCTTGTGTAAAACATGCTTAAACCTATTTAGCTAATCAAACTGTATTAATATAAAATGTTTCCTTGCCCCCACTATTGACAAAAGCCAAATAAATAGCACCATGTGACTAACTCATTCCCCAGGCTTTCCTACTACTTTGAGATAGACACGGAATAGACTTACGCCATCTATTGTGCAAGATTATTTATTAGATTATAAAAGACTGGCTCTTTAACTGCACATATCAGTCT
Source organism: Perodicticus potto (assembly GCA_963574655.1). NCBI lineage: Eukaryota > Metazoa > Chordata > Mammalia > Primates > Lorisidae > Perodicticus > Perodicticus potto. The sequence continues at coordinate 17,268 of CAUYRH010093543.1, forward strand.
GTGACACCTGAACTTATGAAAAAAAGTCATTTTTAATGATCAATAACCTAGATTTGTTTCTGAAAAAACATCCTTTCCATCTCCAATATTATTTGATGTGTATTGAATGCTCACTGAATAACAGGCACTCATCTAACAGTGATTTTATATGTATTAACTCATTTAATACCCACTACGACCCCATGATGTTATTAAATGCAATTTATAGATAAGGAAACTGAGGCTAATAAGTTAAATCATTTGCCCAAAATTACACCACTACTAGGTGGTAAAGTTTGTCACTACAGAGCAGACTCTAAAACATAGCATTCTTATAGCCTCCTGGGCCATGTAACATGTTCAACGCGTGGCCTGCGGCACCTCAAATCCAGTCTACATAAAAGCATGTTCAGTATCATTTCTTCTAAAATTAACTTTCTCTCCTGACCTGCCTATTTCTTTCATCCCTATGTTTATATTTATTCTTGTAAAAAGTCTACTATAAACCAAATCCTAAACTGGGAACCATAAGCCTCCAGACTCTGCCTCCCACTAACAGTGTGACTTCAAAGGCATTGCATAATTTCAGTAGGCCTGACTTCTTTATCTACTAAATAAGGTCTCCTTCCTGCTCAAGAATTCCATATACCAGGTGGGCTATCTTTATTGTAAAGTTTATAAAATATTTTTTAAAACTTTTCATGAACTGTAAAATAAATGAAGAAAAATATTTTTTAAAGAATAATTTACTACACCACAAAAAGTTATTCTGACTACTCAATAATATAATTCTGTAAGTGTCCAAAATTTTAAAATTCCTAAGTAAATTATGTCACACAGTAAAATATGTCACAGGACTAAGCTATGCTTTTAAGAGTTTTGAAAGACATGGGAAATGCTTTTAATGTTAATCAAAACAAGAGGAATTCTAATTAAAATGTCTCCACCTGAAATTCACTGGGTATATATGTATTCTCAAGTTATCTAATTTTCTGACATCTGGCTGCCTCCTTTCCTGTTCCTTATCTTTCTCCAAGTTCTAGGTTAATCAGACGTAAGTATCTTAAGTAAAATAATTCCTTTTGTACTTAGGAAGCTTGCCAGGTACCAAAAATATACAACAACATTAAAAGATGAGGGTCAATAAAAGACAGCATCTCAGAAGGAAACTGTAACCACGACTCCAGAGAGGCATGATGTAGTTTCCCTCTGGGAATTCAACAAAGCGAATAAGACAGAGATGAAATTTGCTGAAGAACAAATCATAAATTGAGTCAAACAACTATTACGTTGTCTGATAGCAACCATGTGTCATTAAAAAACTATTTCATCTGAACATACTTAACCTTTAAATAAATGGGCAAAATAAATTATAGAAGAAGAAGGGCTGTAGATTGCTGCTTTATTGCAAACAAGTTAGAACTATAAAATCAAGTACAAGAAAGGCAAATGAACAATGTCAGCTCAGTGTATCAGAGAACTTACAATAGAAACAAATCTCTATAAAGCTGGATTGTAGTTGTTACAAGGGCTTTGTGGAGAATCTTGGCTGCCTTGTATATTCAGAAATATTTTTCCTTTTAATTCCTTTTCCAAACATGAATCCCCTCATACAAAAAAAAAGAGCAATGAGCTAGTGCTTAAGAAAAATGTTAACTTTGCTTAACCTATGAATGTGTTCAATACAAATATATTATTCCTTGTGACTCTATCTCTATATTCTATGCAATTGGCTATTGTTGTCAACATGGCATTTGTTTAAGAAGTACTTACAAAAGTGAAAAGAAGTCTTTGTCATTCAAGAAAGAACTCTAGGTTACATCATGTCTTTTTATAAACATTTCCATAATATAAATAGCACTCATATTCGGTGTCATTTAAATTTTCTATGCATTTTTCTAAGCAACAAAAGCTTGTCTTTTCTCCACAGAAACATATTAATGACAAAAAATGCCTTATACCTTAAACTTAGAATAATCCATATTGCAACTGGTAATACTAAATATGCTATCACTATACTCTTAAAGTTCTTAATATTTTTGGCAAAGACATAGGTTTTTTTAGTAACTCACATGAAAATCAATTAGCAGACATACTGACAACTAGGTAAACACACACACATGCGCTTGGAGTGGGCAGTACCTGTGGCTCAGTCAGTAGAGTGCCAGCCCCACATAGTGAGGGTATTTGAACACGGCCCAGCCAAACTACAACAAAAAAACAGTTGGGCGTTGTGGGGGGCGCCTGTAGTCCCAGCTACTCGGGAGGCTGAGGCAAGAGAATCGCCTAAGCCCAAAAGTTGGAGGTTGCTGTGAGCTGTGATACCACTCACTCTACTAAGGGGGATAAAGTGAGACTCTGTTTCAAAAAAATAAATTAAAAAAAATAGAAAATACATTATAGATGAAAAACTGCAACTAAGAGATGTTCTGCTGCCTTTCCAAATTCAGGTAGTTCTCACCATCTTATGCTGTGCTAACTCCAACAGCAACACGTGGAAACTTGAAGAAAATAGATCTTGGAAATGATACCCAGCCAGAACACTTAAAAAGACATCTAGTCTCAGGAATTTAATGATTAATTACAGTTTTCTCAAAGGGACCTGAGTGGCCTTATTCCTAACTAGTCCAAAGAAAATGATCACACCAGTAAACAATGCCAGTGATTCCAGTACATGTAAAATCTATGGATGGAGGATTTGTCAGACTTATTTGCACCCTACGTGTGACCTACAAATTAGCAATTATCTCTGGGAAGCAGTTATGGCGGGAAATGTAACTTTACATTGAAGAATCAAGCTGATGGTCACCTTAACTCAGTGCTCAATATTAGCCTCACATGTAGGGAAAATGAACTATTTTGTGACCTCTCAGGAGGTCCCATCACCTCCTGATGAGAACGCATCACCTGTAATGATTTCCAGTTAAAATGTTTGCTTTGATCTTCAAGCCTTTGGACCTAAATTGTATTTCAGGAATTATAATTTTTGAATAAGTGTATTTAATAAAACTAAATGACACTGGGAGGAAGAAATGATAAAAACTCAGAAGATGGAACATTCTCCAGAACAATTGGCCTAGTCTCTTCAACAAGTCAGTTTTATGAAAAAAAAAAAGAGGTCATTCAAGAGTAAAAGAGACCCCAGAGACAACATCTAGATGAACTACATGGTCCAAGACTAAATTCCACTTCAGACAAACCATGTGTCAAGGATATTGCAGGGAAAACTGTTAAAATTTAAATATAACAGAATATTAACAACATAAAGAATAAGCATCAGTCACATTAGTTATAATAATGACAATGTGGCTATGTGGGACAATGTTATTTTTAAGAGCTGCATACTGAAGTTCAGAGACAAAATGTTAAAATGTCTATATTTCAAAATGTAGAGTTCAACATGAATATAGATCTTGAAAAACAAGAGACACATTTGTGAAAACAACTGGGAAAAAGAATGAGTGTAAATGGTTCAAGGTTCAAAAATCATGGCCCAGTGTCAAAAAGTATGGTTAATTAGAAAATGATACATAGAAAAAAAATATTTAATCTCAGAAAGTTTTCCCATCACTATTTCCTTGAGACCTAATGACATATTTTAAAACTTTCAGGTAAAATTTTAACTTTTAAAAGATCCCCTAATATAATTTTAGAAAACCTTTTGGTTTATTATACCAACATTCAAAATCAATGAAGAATGAGATTAGAAGATCCAAAATATTTCAAAACTCATCACCACTGAGGCAACTGGAATGTTCATTTTCATATTTTTGTCTTTATTGCATAGGTTTCCTTTCCATACTCTACATGGAAATTATTTCCTTTGTACGTTAATAAATACCCTTTGTTTAAAGCACATATCCAACAAATAAGGAAATAAAGTTCAAAAGTCTAGACAATATTTGGAGACCAGGAGTTTGAACTTCAATTACAAGCTAATATTTAGTGTTTCATCATATAACTTTGATTAAATTGCTATAGTTGACTGTGTTGGTCACTACCCGTGAGTACTGTGCAGGGTACTAATGAGAAGTAGTAAAAGTTAAGATTCTTAGTGACATCAAATCAATCTAATTCAGACACAAGCAGGTTAGACCCGCAAAGCACACGTCCATGCTCTTCAGGGAGCCTACAGCCCAAAACAAAGATCAAAAGGTAGCTTTTTCTGTTTGTTCAAGGACATGTATAATTTAAATAAACAGCACCCGCCTTTGGGTCTGGAAATAATAGATTCAAACTTTAAACAAAACAGAACAAAAGCAGTAAAAACAAACCTGAGTCCCAGCTGCCGGCAGATCACTTCGGCATCTGCGTCATCCCATTGGTCATCACAGATGGTCCCCCACTGGCCAGCGTGGTACAGCTCCACCCGGCCTTCATGAACACTGCTCCCACCAGCAAGACGGACAGCAGGGAACACTGGGCCTGTGCGGCGTGAAATAAAACCAGTTAAACCTGTGCATTCACACCTACTGATAAGATCAGGTATATTCGACTTCTTTTTTCCATTCTCAATAATTAAATAATATTCATTAAGCCATTCCATTCATTAAGTCATTAAGTGACATGGACATACACATATGTATCTAATCTCAACCAATTAAAATACCCCAAATTGAATTATGTGCATACAAATAGCCCTTAGGAGAAAATAGACTAAATTCGCTTTCCACCAACAATAGCAGAAACCAGAAAAGACATCCTCAGAAGCTGCAGATTACTGGAAACACATCTGTTTATAGTATTACGGTGGTGACATTGATTTTTTTTTATTTACAGTAACTTGAGTATTACTAACACGTAATTATGAAGAATGGCACATATGTCTATAATATACTTGTTTTCAGTATATAATTATTTTTATATTTTTAGAAATCAAGTCAAAGTTAACATCAAACTCATTATACAAGATGGTGACCCTTATGGGCTAATACCCCCCAAAATAATGCTGGAAATTGATTTGGGCATGAATCAGTTCATATTCATTTCCTCTGTTAAGAACCACTACAGGTGGTTACATCCCATAGTTTGCCAGCCCCTGATCTAGTCCCTGTCATCTGAGAACTTCCCAGCCTACACTCTCGGCCTCGTTCACTAGGCTATAGCTGCAATGACCTCTTCCTTCTGTCCCCAAAACACTCCAAGTTGGTTCCCACCACAAGGACTTTGTGACTGCTGTTCCTTCTGCTTAGAATAATGTCCCTACATATCTTCACATGGCTGACTTCCTCTCAACTCTGAAATGTGCCTTCTTCAGGAGACTTGCTCTGGCTCGAACAGTACCCTAACATTCTTTCTACTACACTGCCTAATTTAGCTTTACTCAGAGTATTTACCTTCATCTAAAATTGTTGGTGATTTATTACCTGTCAGTTGACTCTGTCCTCTTGGCTAGTATGAGGACAGAGATACTACCTTCCCTTTTCACCTGTGTATCTCAGGCACCTGGTATAGAGAAAGCATTTAATCAATCTTCATCGACTGCCTGGATTGGCAAGTGATGCAAATAAAACTGGAAAGGGTATTGCAAACAAGGAAAATCATTAGCAATATCGATTCATTCAATTCTGTTTAACCAACAGATATTAACTATGTGCAACGTGCAAGGGGTTACAATCAGTGCCACGGGGCATTTGGTGAAGTGCTGAACAGACCCTGCCCTCAGAAAGTTTAGTGCCTTGCGATAAAATGAATACAAACAAGAGACTATCAAGAAAACTCTACAATGGTTCGGAAGCATGCGATCTCACTCACAGTTTGGAGTAGTTAAGAAATCTCTTGTGAAAAAGCTGGCTTCCAAAGAGGACCAAAATGGAAGGATGGGATTTTGAACTCAGAGATGGGAAGTGTATTCAGGCCAGTTGAACAGTACGAACAAAAGCACAGAAGCACAAAGTTGAGTATATTTGGGAAACAGTAAGGCAATCTAATTTTATTGGAATAAAGGATATAATGTGGTAAAAGTGAGCAGGCTGTGTCCCTATGTTAGTTGTACTTTTTTCCTAATACTACTCATTTATTGATATGAAATATGCTTCCAATTATCCATAGTACAGGTGACTGTCAGTAGATGGTATTTGGATATTCACACTTATATTCAAATATCATATTTGAATTTTACAGCAGAGATTCGGAATACTGAGTATTTGTACATATATACCCATATTCTGAGATCTGTATTATAATTCACTAATTTAACTAGCACTTGTAACTTGTAAAAGAATAAAGGCAGGTTTAATGTGCATGACCAAATGATGGTACCATGATTCTCACAAGTATCGAAAGTAATGATGTTTACTTTTCCCTTAAAAATCTTGGAAAATACAGGAAAAATATATACATGACTTAAGTTAATATATTTTCTGCAATGTGGCAAGTTTACAGAAAACAGAAAAATAAAATTTTTTGGAGAGAAAATTTAAAATCATCCAGATGGAACTTCGAACCTTTATGGCGCACTACTTTCATTTTTTATGTTGTCTTTTATTTTAAAACACTTTGGGAGTTATTAGATAAGTAATTGTTAAAATACAGAAAAACACGGGAAAAAATTTACTTAACAACCTCATCCTCCAAACACAAAAATCATTTGAAAGAAAACTCGGTAAAGCAATTGACTCATATTTAACCTACAAATAAATAAAACTCCCCCACATGTTTTCATTTAGATTGTTGCTATTTCCTGTGTCCAATACTTGTACACAATCTTCTAGTTTGTGAATGTTGGAAAAGCTACAAGTATAGATGAAAAGCCATTAAATATAATTCCCAAACTAAAAAAAAGTATATTAAAGATCTTTCACTGTCCCTTAAGATGGATTCAGTGTTTGCTGATTTCAGCTATACAATTTCACATTCTTATTTAATCTACTGTAAAAGAATCTTTTTTCATTCTTCTAATTTATCATGAATTTCTATATCTTATATATATTTATAAGTGATTGTAACATTATTTCTGCAACTAGACAATTTTGTTTGTCTGAATAGAGGGACAGATGACAAAGGGTGGAAGAAGTAAAACACAGACAGGTATATCCTGAAAGAAAAATAATTAATTGCTGTTTTTTAAAACTTTATTTCACTACTTGAAAAATACTAAACATTTTATCAACCAAGTTGAACAAAGAATAAGACCAATAATCTATAAAACGATGCATTACTGGGCCCAATTCACATCGTCATTGAAGTAGCACTGTGTGAACATGGATTTGGCAATAGCAGCATTACCCAAGGGTAGAGAATCAAAAGAAGAAAAGGAAAAACTTACAAGACATCACTATAGCATACACGTCTCTGACTCAAAAAGCACCGCGGCTCACAGTACACACCTGTACCACACCCTTCCGTTGGGCCTTCCAGCCAATTCCCAGTACTTACACTGGGTCTGTGTGTTTTGTGGCAGGAACATTTTTATTCCTCCCCTGATACTTATACTCAAATAGAAACCACCGCTTTGGGCTGACTGCTTCCATTTTAAGTCCTGGGTCATCTGGTCACGCTGCTACCGCTGCAGAAAATACAAAAAGGGATACAGTCATAGCCGCAGGTTGTAGTCATAGATTAAACTATGAAGGTCACTAGGAAAGTTTTGAGACAGACTGTATTATGGTCCATTATTTCACTTCCAAGAAATACAGTCTCCAGGGGCGTCCTTTCTGATTCACCCTGCGAGTCCCCATGTGCCGGGCTTATGCATGTTGCTGGAAGGGCTTCATTTATTTTGGTCTTTGCAGCACTCAGTTGGGGTCAGCCATAGAGCTGGGAAGAGAGCACTTTTTTGTTGTCCTTGAGTTTTTTGAGGCAGAGTCATACTCTGTCACCTGGGTAGAGTGCTGTGGTGTCATAGCTCATAGCAACCTCAGACTCCTGGGCTTGCAGGATCCTCTTGCCTCAGGCTCCTGAGTGGCTGGGACCATAAGCACATGCCAGAACACCCAGCTAGTTTTTTCTACTTTTAGTAGAGTCTGGGTCTCATTCTTGCTCAGGCTGGTCTTGAACTCTTGAGCGGAGGCAATCCACCCGCCTCGACCTCCCAGAGAGCTCAGATTACAGGCGTGAGCCAGTGTACTCAGCTGTTTTCTGTGATTTTAAATGGATTAAGCAAGTCTCAAAGCCTTGAACATTTGCAGCAGGCTTTCGGGAACCTTACTCCTTCCCGTACGACAAGTTTTTGGTGATTTTAAGAATTTAAAAGAGGCCAAACTTCACTGAAAGATGAGCGAGGAGTGGGCATCTGATAACTGCAGTAACTAAGGAAAACACTGACGCTGTGGAAAAAAGTGTTTCTCAAAAAAATAATCAAGTGACATTTAACGATGCCGAAGCAGCACTACAGATCAGATCGCCGGCAGTGTCCACAATCCTGCACCATTATCTTCCCTTCAGCAAAGGTTCATCCTGACGGCTCCTCACACTTTGATGAGCAAAAAGCACACTTTGTGAAGAAAGGCTGGTCAGTGTGACAGAGGCAAGTCTGGATACCTTTCTGACATTGTTACTGGTGATGAAACCTGGATTTACCAGTTTGATCCAGTAAGCATTAGTCAACAGTGTGGATTATTTTCCCAATGAAAATCAACCAACAAAAGTAAAATGGCCCCAAAGTGTCAGAAAGAAAATGGTGGCAACTGTCTTCTTTAAATGAAGTCATGTTGCAACTGTGGAGGAACAAAGGACTAGTACACAACAGGATGCCCACCAAAAGTTTCTGCAAGTTTCAAGAATGGCAGCCAAGGACAGGACGGTCTTGCCTCGTGACAATGCGTCCACCCACACAACCAACATCACCATTCAGTTCCTGGAGTCCACAGGAGTTAAACTTATGACTCATCCACTCCACAGTCTGGGCTGGCCCCATGTGATTATTTCCTGTTCCCTGCAGTAAAAAAATTGCACGCAAGGAAGAAGGTTCTCCAGCCTTGAAGATGCTCACATGCTTACGAAAGTGAGCTTATTGTACTTGAAGAAAATGAGCGGAAAGAGCATTTTCAAAAATGGTTTACAAGCATGTGAGTGTGTAAAAAATGTTGTGGCACTTATTTTGAGAAAACACAGTAATCAAAATGATTTCACGTTTCTTAATTTCTATGCATCTCAAAACTTTCATAGTGTCCCTTGTATACTATGGTACAACCCATTGACCATCTTAACAGGCAGCTGTGAGGGAGCCCCCCATCTGATGCGCAGCGGGGCCGTCAGCTCCTGGCCGGGCAGCTGCAGGATTTCTGGAAGAAGTCCCGGAACACCCTGGTACCCCAGAGGCTGCTCTTTGAAGTGACCAGCGCCAGCGTTGTCAAGGACCCAGCCTCCAAGTACGTGCTCTACACCGTCGCCGTGATGGGCCCAGGGCTGCCAGATCACCAGCCAGCCCGCGTCTCTTGCCGCTACTCGGACTTAGAACAGTTGCTCAGTAACCTGCAGCGGCAGTTCCGGCGCACATGTCTGTCGTCTCCTTCTCACGTAAGCGCCTGCCCCGGAACTTTACTGAAGAGACCATTGCCCGCCGTAGCCGGGCCTTGGAGTTGTATTTGGGCCCCCTACGTGCGGTATCTGAGCTGCGCCAGGCCTCAGACCTACAGGACCTCTTCGTGCTGCCAGAGCGGCGGCGGGCACAGAGCCTCACCTGTACTGGCCTCTATCTTGAGGCTCTGGCGCTCTAGGCCAATGCTTGGCAGCTGCAGGCCCAGCTGGGCATCCCCTCTGGCCCAGACGGTCCCCTGCTGACCCTGGCTGGGCTGGCCATGTGCCACCAGGAGCTGGAAGACCCCGCAGAGGCCCGGGCATGCTGTGAGAGGGCCCTGCAGCTGGTGGGGGACAAACGCCTCCACCCCCTGCTGGCACCCTTTCTGGAGGCCCAAGTCCGGCTCTCTTGGAGTCTGGGCCTAGACAAACGCCAAACTGAGGTCCTGCAGGAGGCAGGCCTTACCTCTAAACCACCCCCAAGTCTCAAAGAATTGCTCATCAAGGAGGTGCTGGATTAACCCTTGCCTCAATTTATGGCCACTATAGGGGGAGGGGCGGCCCCAGGATGTGGGGGGAAGGCCCTGTTAGGACATAGAGAGCAACTGGTAGGCTATAGGGTGGTGGTTCTCAACCTTCCTAATGTCGCGGCCCTTTAATACAGTTGTGACCCACAGGTTGAGAACCACTGCTGTAGGGGGTGCTGGAAGCCCCTAGAAGTTTCACAAAGAGAATGTGCAGCAGACTAAGGAGATTAACTTCTGTTGAGTTAGTCTCAGGACAAACTATGGCTGGAGTTGCCTTGGGGTGGTACAGGGGAGAAGTCTGACACAGCCTCTCCAGCTGATAAACAGGGTCAATAATACCTTGCCCACCGGCCTACAAGCCAGTGAGGCAGCCCGGCTGAGAGGCAGTCTCTGCCCATGGAGTCCTGGAATTGAGGAATGAAAGAAAGGCTGCAGTTCTAACCCAGGGAATTAAGGCCAGCCACTCCAGTGGTATTGGTCTTTTTATTGAATTTGAGGGCCAAAGGACTTTCCTTCTGCCTTAGGAATGGTGGTAGAAGTGAGGTACTTGAAGCTCCAGGTCACAAGGCGCCTCTGGTTATAACTTGCTTTCTGAGACCCCGGGCTTTACAGAGATCACACCTTCCTGGGCACAGGACACAGCCAGGGCTCCATCCACATGCCACAGCCACCCATGGATCAGCCCCCGAGAGCCACCTGTGGGTGAGGTGGTAGGTGAGAATGACCTCTCTGCTTCAGCACAGACAAACATGCTTCTTGAAGAGGGTTTGACCCAGGGGAGGGCTGTCCCACGCAAGAGCACACCCAGTGCTCCAAATCTCTAAGTGCTGCTTTCTGAGCCTGCCTTACAGACTGTTGTTGGTTGACTCCTCCTATGGGAAGCCACTTGACAGTTTAAAAGCACTTTCATGTATATGCTGGCTTCCTCAAAAAGATCAGAGGGAGGAACTCTGAGAATAGTCTCCTTCGATAGCTTGGCCAGGATCTGCCATACCTCTGACCACTTCTGTTGCCTTTACAAAAAATGAAGCCAAGGCCCCCTCCCCCCCCCAAAAGGCAGCTGTTCTCTCCTTTATTTACACTAATATGATCATATGCATATCTGCATATTGCTAATCAGAACATAGCCAGTATGTGAAATTTGGAAGAAGTCCACATCCAAGCTAACGATCCACTTTCAGGGAATGTATTACCTACAACACCAAGAAGAACATTGATGCCATGATCATGTTGCGTTATCCAAAGTGAAATATATTGGTGTAGTTGCTAGATTTTATTTATGTTTTCAAGATGATTTCCCATCTTGATTTCATCACGGTTTTCCATTACTAAAATAAGTGCTTAATATATATGTATACAATATATACTATTTCTTTAAGAAAATTATGTAAAGTAGAAAATATGTTAAAAATGAGATACTATTTGAAAATCAAAATGGAATTCAAATAGTTAGATGTAGTCATATTGAAGACCATTTAATTAGACAGCAGAGTATTTCAATCCAGCTTTATTTCTGTTCTTAAATTCTTTAAAGAAATGGTTTAACTAAGACACTTTTATCATCTGGAATCATGTTTAAACCACAATGAAATTAAAACAAGAGAATGAATTCTCTTTCTTTTTTTCTTTTTTTTTAACCAAGGGAAATGCTACACATGACAGCAGCTACCATCTTCTGAGGACACACCCCGCCCTGCCAGATGTCTTTTTCAAAAAGCAGTATATTTTCTTCATCTCCTTGGCAACAGACATTGCTCCAACTAATGGGAATAAGGCCCAGTCCAGAAAACAGGGTTTGTTTTGCTATTCCTTTTCCTTTGGAAGTATAATGATCAATATTAGGTTTATCAAATATAGAAGAAATTTTTTTCCAAGTATTTGGATTTTTAAAAATGAAAGAAATCAATAAAAATGGATATGGAAGAAAAGTAAGAAAGAAAAAAGAAAAACACGTTGATTTACATAGCTTCCAAGGAAATGAAAATATCAGATCAGAACTTGGGTTGATCGCCTATGGCAATCTTTTTCTCAATCTTGAATGACTGTTCCCATGTGCCTGTACTATCCATGTCTGATATAGAAGAAAATGGCCAAGTACTACAGATATAAAAAGGAAGTCTAGGTGGCTTTGTGCAAGAAATGTGTCACGAGGCCCTTAGAGCCTTGGATTCCCTTCTGGACTTAGCTAAAAGTCACTCCAAGCTGCAAGTCTTTCTAAGGCTCTCCCTGTAACGTGTACAGAGAAAAGTCTGTATGCATGAAGATTCTTTCTGTATTCTAGGCTAGCTTTTTCAAAAGATTATTACTACTACACCTAAGCACAATAATATCAAGAGAGGCAGTCCATTTATAATTTTTAAAACCTTTTATTGTATGCAATATTTACTAGTAAGACTTTGAAACTGGATAATAAAATAGTTACATGCAGATGGTTTCTGCTTTTAGCTCAACTAATCCACATATTTTTATAGGTAACTTCTAATATGCACAAACTTGCATTAAATTTTAAAAAGATTAAACACTTATCTGATGAATAAAGTAATCTCTACAATTGTCTCCATACCTCAGCTTCCATCAACCAAACAGTAAACATGTGGAGATGTCTAAAATATAAATGTGTGATCGTAGTGATAAAGCTGGGTTTCTCTGCTTTTATAGTGCCATTCTTTTTTTTAAAAAAATAGGATACTAAGAGACTATACTGTCTAAGCAATTAGATCAGTTTATCTGAAGTTTATATTTACATTCTTTCATCAATCAAAAAACTAGTAACAGATTGGGCACGCTAACCCAGGCTGGTATCCAATCACTTTCAGAGGTTGAGCCAGGAGTTCAAGATTAGCCTAAGCCCTAAGGTATACAACAAGACCCCCATCTCCATAAACAGTACAAAAAATATTAGGCAGGCGTGGTGACACACACCTGTAGTCCTAACTACTTGAGAGGCTGAGGTGGGAGGATCACTTGAACACAGGAATTTAAGGTTGAAGTGAGCTATGATGATGCCACTGCAACAGAAGGAGCCCTTTTCTCAAAAAAGAGAGCAAAAGGAGAAAGATCAATAACCCCACTACAGTTCACACTTCCAATATAGTGTTCTTATTTTCTTTACATCTCATGAAAGATTTTATTCCTTTCTGATTTTCAGGGTCAATAAAATACATATAGGTCTCTATATAAAGGAAGACACTGCTACCAGCCTATAAATTTGTTACATCTCCTGCCCTCAAAGAAAAAAAGATGAAATCAACATATTTTTATGACTACACCTGGCCATGACTGTTAGACTAAATATTCATTGATAAAAATCAGGATTTCACATTTTTAAGCATAATAACACTTTATGGTCTCTGGCCTTATTTCTCCTTTCATCCTGATTTATATCATCTCTCATTTAAAAAAAAATAAAGATTAATTTCAATTTGATACATTAACCCTATTTATTGCTCCAATAGGATCAAAGTCTGAACAAAATGTAGGACTTCCTGGATTGTCTCTACTGACCCAGAGTAGAAACAGTTCCCAGCTTTGGAAGGCCAAGGCAGGATGATTCCAGGAGTTCAAGATCAGCCTGAGCAACCTGGGGAGAACTTGTCTATACAAAAAAATAGCAAAATTTGCCAGGCATGGTGGTACATGCCTGTAGTCCCAGGTACTTGGAAAGGTGAGGCAGGAGGCCTGCTTGAGTCCAAGAGTTTCAGGTCGTAGTGAGGTATAATGATGCTGTTGCACTTTAGTCTGGGCAATGTCTCAGGAAAAAAAAAAAAAAGCCAGTGCTGCCTAGGATTATGGAAGTGCCAGTACCCAGGCCAGCAGCATTTCAGAATGGCCATATACTGCCCAGGCTGATGGAAGAACCATCTCTCCCAGAACCTCCTTACTACAGAAACCTAAGGTCTGAGATATGACCCTTTATCCATGCCAGGATAAGAGCAGATATAAGCATCACCTTCACACAAAATACGGAATTTGTGGATGGCTAAAAGTACAACTCACAAGCAAATGACAGCAACCTAAGGCTTATTAATTATAAGAAATTATAATTAATAGAATCAAATGACTTGCTTCCTAGGCCTAAAAATTTACTTTGTTAAAAACAAAGGCCAAAAGATGCTTTTCACTTTTGCCCACTTAGCATTTGCCATTTCCTAGTTCATCAGGGGCAGTGCACACGTGAAATGCCTTTGCATGCGAGAGAATCCATTCCTTCCTTTTGGGGCCCTTTCCTTATTGCTCTTTTGTGGAAAGTGAGAATCTAGGAAAGTGACAGTAAGAAAGACAGATGCAGCCTTTCCACAGCAATGATGGATGCGCAACATTTTCAGATACTAGAAGACTGATTTGGTCAGGGATGAGTGCACTCACCCCAGCTGCAGCTGGTGACAAATGATTGATGCATTAGAATCACCCCAGTGGCTGCTACAGACCCTGCCCCAAACTCCACTTGCACTTACTTCCACTGTGCTGTCAAACTCATTTTTGCCACCACAAAATCGCACTGACCTTAAAATGGAAAAGTTTCCCCAAATTATCTAATAGCAAATAATCATCTGAGCACACTGAGCCGGTCCTGGGTTAAAATAAGTTTTACACTTAAGAAGGGAGAGATCCGCTCAGAATGAGTTAGCCTCCACTCTGAGCTTGTGCTTCTTACTTCAAATGAGGAGTTAGCACCTTCTTTTCTCTGTAATTAACATCCTGATATCAATACGAATTATTCTTTCTTTTTTATCTAGGCCAACAGAGAGTCCCATTGTAATTTTCAAAGGGGGAAAGTGGAAGAGTATGACTAACATCAGACCCTGTGTCCCAAGTTGACATTACGTCACATTTGAAGTTCGTATCATTTATCTATCTTCACATGAGGTCATTGATAAGAAAGACAGAAACAAATTAAATGCTGTGCTTATAAATTAGCTGAAATTATCTGTGTTACATCTTCCTTGTATTTGATTTGTCCCTCCATTAAAGAAGAATAAAGTGCTTTTTCAAAACCCTTTTAACCTGAAGCAGTAGTCATAAAAATTCTAAAGATTATGCCCATAATTTCAAACAGATTTTAGTTTTGAAAAATATTGCATAATGTTAGTCTTAAAAAAGTAGCCACTAGGTAGTTGGTATATTTTAATACCCCTGGAAATTCACCTCCTCTTACACACCACCCCCACTGATCTGTCCCAAAATACACAACCTGAGTCATTCTTTTCAAAAACATCTAAAATTTATTTCTTTTATTTTAGTTCTTCTTTTTTATTGTTAAACAGAGTCTCATTCTGTCACCCTGGATAGAGTACCATGGAGTCATAGCTCACAGCAACCTCAAACTCTTGGGCTCAAGAGATCCTCTTGCCTCAGCTTCCCAAGTACCTGGGACTACAGGTGCCTGCCACCATAGCTAATTTATTTCTATTTTTAGAGATGGAATCTCAGTCTTTCTCAAGCTGGTCTCAAACTCCTGAACTCAAACAATTCTCCTGCCTCAGTCTTCCAGAGTTCTAGGATTACAGGCAGGAGCCACCGCACCCAGCCAGAGCCAAAATTCAAGTTCAAGTAACCAGGTAAGGCTAATATTTTAAGTCTCATCCTGTCAGTGTAGTAGATCAAGGCCCTACATTTCTCCTGTCTTAGGGACTGGGAGTTGCAGCACTGGGAGACAGCATTTGGCACAATTAAGCAGAAATAGAATTAAACTTAGACAACTTAAGAATTTCATAAAATTCTGTTGAAAATCATCTATGACGGCATTCATTAAAATTTAAAAAGAAAAATAGTAAATCCTATAAAAATAGTCTGGCATGATTTGTATATTTCAAGATCATGCTACATCTATGGCTTTATAATTTTCCAAAAACATTAGATTCACTAATTGCCCATTTATTTCCTTTTTTGCTGGCTTGGTGCTCCACCACTATTATTTTCCACATCATCATCCTTAAAAAATGTAAACATTTGAGAAAAACATATCGTATTTCTCATAACTGAAACAAAGTCTCATTTAATTAAAACAAAAGGCAATAATAAATGCAGACAAACATTGTACTGTACAAATCCTGGTTATTCAGAAAAGAACATGAGCACCGGTCATTCATATGACAGATCATCTAAAAATCATTCATACATTTTAAATCTCTTTAATTCACACTAAGCAAGAAGCCCCGATTAGCTCAGTGAAAAGTGTGAACTACAGAACATTTCTAAAGAAATACGTCTGAAGAGTTCAACTGAGCTTGAAATGATTTTTTCAAATCATAAAACCTCTTCTACACATCATGAATGCCAGCAGTTCTTTTTTTTCAAAGAATTCATGTGTTCACCTCAAGCAAACATTATTTGATAAGATATTTAAATTAACGTATCATTTCTTTACTAATTTCCACCCAACCACCAAATATTCATGTCAAGAGGGTTGGAAGATAGTTCCAGTAATGAAAATAAACTAAAACGGTACTTAATACACATTCAATGACCATCATTTGCCTCAGCTTCCCTTGTAGCCGGGACTACAGGCGCCCACCGCAATGCCCACAACACCGGCTATGTTTTTGTTTATTTGTTTGTGTGTTTCTTTAGCAGGCTTGGGCTGGGTTGGAACCCACCAGCCCCAGCCCCGTGCATGGGGCTGGGGCCCTAAACGCTGAGCTACGGGTGCTGAGCCCCATCATAAGATTTAAAATGATGCCTGTGGCAATGACAGAGGTAGAAATAGTTTCCAGGTCTCCTGTCAGCCATACCACCATTTTCTCAAATTCTCCACACACTGTGTGAAAGCCTGAATTCATTCAGCTGTAGCTGCTATATGGCAAGACATGTGGCTGTGCTCATCCAATTTTCCTCTAGCGAAGGAATACAAGTATTTGCCATCCTGAAAAGCAATCTGTGTGTCAGTGCGTAATGACTTCTCCTTCATGTTCTACTCCTGGTAGGACCAGCCCTAACGCACACCTTCCTGGCAGTGCCTTTATCCTTTCCTGAGGGCCATAAAAATGTCTAAAGTATTATAAGAGAACTATCTACCTTGAATTCAGAATGAGTATATCTTTACGTTACATAATTCTATGCAATTCTCAATCCTTCTAATAACTATTTGAAACATCTTTTTAAAAAAACATTTGCTAATATGCTCTAAAATAGGAAAAGATTGAACACATAATTTATACTATTATAGCAGTCAAGGGAAATTTTTTTCTTTGTGCTCTGAATATTACTGAGAAGAGGCAGATTAATGATAGAAAAGGCATATGAATTTACTTGATCACAATTTTAGTGACATAGGAGCATTTAGAATGATGTTCGACCTAAAGCTCTAACGGAAATTGTCTATTTTTACGTTTAGGTTTCTCAAAGTAGGGACAGTTGTGTAGAAACAGGATTTGACAAAAAGGATATGATCTAATGTCAATAGACGGAGTGGAGAAACCGATAAGATCCACCTCTTTGGATTTTTCTTGGCCCCTTGAAAATGTTGGTGTTTTATTTTTTCTGGGTATGCAGCAGGACCCGGCCTGGGATGGGAATCTTATGACCTATAACCAAACAAGATAGGTCAGTCAAGATAGGCCAGGGAATTTGTATGTGTCAGTTTTTACACAGAAAGATGGGGAGAAAGAGTAATATTTTTAGTTTTCATGGCTGGATTTGGAAAAACAGGGCTCTGGTTTCCATGACCCACTTTGGGAAAGAGGGCTTCTACTTTCTTCAGCTAGCCTCAGGGGGAAAGGAAGGCTGGAAAAGGTCAGAGGAAAACTTTTGTTTCTAAGCCTGCCTCCGAGGTTGTCATTTTGGGGTATCATTTTCTGAGCCCCAAACACTATATACACTTAGGATAGATAGCATCTTTTATTTGTTTTGAATTTATTTTGTTCTTGCTGAATTTATTCTCTTAGCACAATTGATGTGGTTAAGATTTAAAAATTGTAACTCTAGCCGGGCGTTTTGGCGGGCACCTGTAGTCCCAGCTATTCGGGAGGCTGGGGCAAGAGAATCACTTAAGCCGATTTGGAGGTTGCTGTGAGCTGTGTGATGCCATGGCACTCTACTGAGGGACATAAAGTGAGACTCTGTCTTTACAAAAAAAAAAAAAGAAAGAAAAATTGTAACTCATTTCCCTCAATTAATGCATTGAAGGACAAAGCAACTGAGCAGGTGCAGAGCCATGACAACTGTCCCCCAGATTCCTGCACTTGGAACTGTCCTCCTATCTCCAAATCTAAACAAAGACCCTTCAATACAATAGGCTCTTTTTAAAACTTCCCATCTTACTTTATGCATTAGACCATCTTGGTATTCACCATTCTGTTTGAAATACTACAGCTAATCCACAAAATATTACATGGGCATGAACTAGCTTCTGGCTAGACAGAAGCCTCTTCTGAAGAGTTTCTGTGCAGTGCAGAACAGGCTTCCCAGTGTGATCCTACATTTGAGGCTGGTCCTCAACTCAGTAGAAGCTGACTTGTCCCATGTACAAATCTGTAGAATTACCAATCTGTGTGTGCATACATTTGCACAAATCTATAGATTTAGATTCACAACTACGAGATGGAGAAATTGAAATAACTTTAACTCAATGAAAAAGAAAACAATAAAATTAAATAGAAAAGAAATCCACAAAGGTCAAAGCCAGATACACTAATGTCTATTGCTATTATAGATAATAACACTAATGATAAAATTCTTCAAATAAATCATAGACCAAGTTCTTTGTTTGGAAAATACTGTTCCATTGTCACAATCTTTTATTACCAAGAATTGGTCCCTCCTCCCTCCCTCACCCTCTCCTACTGCAGCCCAGCATTCTTCCAGGTTCCACCCGGACCCAGAGCTGGTGTGTCTGGACCACACCCCCGTGGGTTTAGGCTGCCCTGTCTGTAAGTCTCTCAAGTGCTACTTTCATGGAAACTATTCTATTCCAAATACTCCTCTCTTAAAAATGTGTTAACAATAACAATTAAAAATATGAAGTCTCAGACAGAGGTTGAGGTCACGATAGAAGGCATTATAAGTTTATAGACCAAACTAGCCAGGGAAGAAAGTCTGGAACTGTAATGTTATGCATGAGGGGGGAGTCACAGAGAAGAGCCTCAGAGTTCCTGAAACAAAATACTACCACAAAATAAATAAAAAAGAAACCAGAAGCCAATTGCCTGCTGTTATTATAACTATCTAAAGGCAAACTGTTCCAATGTGCAAAATGTTTAGAAGTCTACCATCTTAGTTTCCTGCCAAAAATGTGTAACTCATTGTCATTCTAGTTTATAGTTATTTTTCTTCTGTGTAGATATATCTCTAGTTTTATAAAGGGAACAAAAGGGATCCATGTTATAGAAATTTGCTTTATGGATGACTTTGTTATAGTGATTCTCTAACCTAAGGGATAGACATTCAAGAATGTCTCTTTAACTGTTTTAATCAGTCTCAATCAATATAGGGCAAACTAAAGAATAGGTGGCTGGATTAAAATTCCCTTGAAAGTCTCACTGGCTTTTCAGCTTGAAGACTGCTGTCATGGGTTGAATTGTTTCTCTCAAAAACATGTTGAAGTCCTAACTCCTAGTACATATGAGCATGACCTTATTTGGAAATAGGGTCTTTGCAGATGATCAAAGATGAGACCATCAAAGTAAGCCTTAATCCATTATGACTAGGTTCTTATGCAAAGGGAAAATTTGGACAAAAAGACAAACACAGAGGGAGAACACCATGTAAATATTGAAGTTATACTCTCACAAACCAAGGAACTACCAGAAGCTAAGAAAAAGCCATAGAACAGATCCTTCCCTAGTGGCTTCAAAGGGAAATTAGCCTTGATCTTGGACTTCTAGCCCCTAGATATGTAGGACAATAAGTTTCGGTTGCTTGAGTCACTCAGTCTGTGGTACTCATTACCACAAACCTAACAA
This sequence comes from Perodicticus potto, assembly GCA_963574655.1. Lineage (NCBI taxonomy): Eukaryota > Metazoa > Chordata > Mammalia > Primates > Lorisidae > Perodicticus > Perodicticus potto. Next base: position 37,132 of record CAUYRH010093543.1, read on the forward strand.
AGTAACAGAGCCTTTATGGTATTACCCCTCTTTGGACTGTTAGGAAAATATCCCTTCCCATAACTTCATACTTGAAGGAGGCTTAAAAGAAATATGAGAAAAGGGTGACGCCTGTGGCTCAAGGAGTAGGGTGCCAGCCCCATATACCGGGGGTGGTGGGTTCAGCCAAAACTGCAAAAAAAAAAAAAAAGAAAGAAAGAAAGAAAGAAAAGAAATATGAGAAAAGGAAACAAATGGATCTATCTTCATTCTATAATCCAGCTCACTACAAAATAAAACAAATAAAAAGATATGCCCATTTAGTTTAATAATTAAAATGTACTTACAGAATAACATTTACTCATTTGAAGAGGAAAAAAACATAGCAAAAACAAAGACCCATCTCAGCAGTGTTTCCCAAGTAAAATTGTAATAAATATTTTTGAAAACTTTTAAAATGGCAGTTTGATAAAAGAGTAAAAAAGTTTCATATTATCATGCAAATCTTTTCTCATTATATTACTGAACTTCACAGATGCACAAATAATCAATGGTAGTCATTCTACTGTTATGGAGGAATAGAAAGAATGCATGCTGGAAACATCAAGCTACTGTTTAGACCCTTGACAGAAAGCAAACTTAAAGTTGTGAGTGATACACAAATTTTAATTTATAAAAAATCCCATTATATAGTGGACTAGTTAGCAACAATTAGTATACACATTTGACATCAAATTAAATATAAACACTATGTCTTACAACAAAGGCCACACTGGAAAAATGTACTATTTGAATGATAAAATAAACAAAAAACTCCTATAATGTCTGAAAACAAATGAATGGGGAGAGCTGTTAGTTGAATTTTTAAGGACAAGAGGGAATGCTAGGTTATTCTGATGTTATTTTTTTCTACACCCTGTTTGACAGTACGAAGATATACTATTTTTATCTATAATTATATTTGCCTATTAATTAAACTTGTTATATCATTGCTACATAGTAGATTTTATTCAAATCATCCCAGGTCAAAATGAAATCAAATCATCTTTTAGCATAACAGGGCATTCCCCTGAACGTAGATCCATCTGAGCTATATGTGCTTCCATTAGTTCACATCTATAATTAATTATTCATTTATTATTCATGCAAATGACTTTAATCCTGGGGGGGAAAACCTCAGTTGGTTTAGTTCACAATGAGAGTGCATCCTCTGAACAAGCAATTCTATCCATTTACATTGTGCTTATTAGAAATTCATAAATTATATGCATTATTCCTTGGTTTAAAGCAGTATAAGATATCACATACACACAGAGAATCGATCCACGGTTACTATTATGGTATGCTAATAATATACACATATAACTCTGGAAGAAAATTTCACAAATTGTGTATATCTGAACCATCCACACATAAGTAGACATTATAGGTATTGCCATTTTGTTGCATACCTTGAGTGATGAAAGTAAAACCAAATAATCCTACTATCTGTCTCACAGACTCTGTACTACAGGGAAGGTAATGAAAATACTTATTATTCTTCTGACATTTCATCAGAGAATGGCTGTCTTCAACCAGAGGACACAGGTGATTTCTTATACATCTTTGTAAATGCTACATCTCAGGAAGCAGTTAATGAATGAATGAAATCTATCCTTGCCCTTTTAGAAGATTCAGCATTCCACTCTTCATGTCCCCTCTAGGGATCCTAGCAAAAAGTATTGAGGCCATATGTGCAGGAGAGGGAATATCATTGCTTTAGTATTTTGTATAGAATAATTGTTTTAAATACTGATGTGGTGATTTGCAGGACAGAGAAGAGGAGACTTCCCTGGGGAAAAAAAGAGATACTAAAGAGGCGAAAATAAACATTTCCTGATTTTCTAATAACAGTATGTCAACCATGTAGAAGGCAATCTAAATCAACTGTTCATACAGTATATGACCAAGAGGTAATTTCCCATGCAGACTAGAGTGAGAGGTTTCAAAGGACGGCTTTCTTTACAAGTTAATTCAGTAGGGAGAAAGGGTTAAAAATTAGAATTAAATCACATTTACCTAACAACTGAACTAACTTCAGGATTCTTATCAATTGTGGAATTATTTCAGAAATAAATTCGTCAGTAATGTTTGCCTGCAAATAGCATCTAAAACTAAGAAAAACTGTTTGTCAGCCAAATCAGAATCTAAATGTTATTCATCCAGACATGAACTAAAAAATGAACTTAGCATTTCACAGCACAACTTTGTACATTACTTACTGCTATTTTTTATGTGTAAGTTTCTCAAATACAAGCCTCACCTACACTCCTTGGCACACTCTTGTGGGTCTCCTCAACAAATACCTTCCTTGCTCTCCTTGCCTGCTGAATCCTCAGATGATGCAGAGGTTAATGGTAATTAATCCAGGCCATTGAAGTAATTGTATATGCCTTCCCAGAGAGCATGGGAAAGGAACATGTGATCCGGTCTGGGCCAATGAAATGTGAGAGGAAGTCTGAAATTCCTGGGAATTTCTAGGGAAATTCCTGGAAGGTTTCCTTACTCTTTCAAAAGGACATACTCGAGGAGGGGGCCTTCTCTTTTCTTCTACAGGTTGTTCAATAGGTAAGCCCAGAATCACCACCAGTCTAAGGATAAAGGCCACACTTTGAGGACAGATGATCCGAGAAAGTAGAGGAATAGAATGGCACCATGTTGGAGCCTGCCTATCAGGGCTTCATTTAATATATACAATAAAACAATAGACTCTTGTGCAGTCTTTTTGAATAGGGTTTTAGATTCTCTGCCATCAAAATCATCCTAATTGATCCAAGCCACATCGATACCCAAACTTGTAATTATCATTTATTTATTTTCCAAATTATCCACAACCATCTTTATTCTCACAATCATAATGTACACAAATTTTGTATTTATCTTTTCACCTTAACATATCATAATCATTTTTCTATTTTTATATATATTACGTATATGTAATCTTTACATTCATTACTTTAGCATCTGCATAGTATCCATCAAATGACGTTACCTGTGAGTGGTACCTTATTACTGGCTATTTGTTTCTCCTCATGGAGACCTGGTTATAAATCAGGTTACTTTTACAAAGATTTCTTCAACACACACACAAACACATTCACACACCTTCCATAGTGATCACGTGAGTATATACATTCCCCAGCAAGAGCTCATAAAAGGCAATATAAGTAGATCTTTTCGCTTCTTAAAAAAAAAAAAAAAGAAAAGAAAAGAAAAGAAAACTCTTCAAACTAGTTAAGAGTCAGATAATGGTCCCAAATCTGAATATTTTACATCTGTTTCAGCCTGAAAAACAGATTGAGGTCAATATTTAAAATTCAGCCAAGAAATGTATCAGATCTGTTATTGCTAATAAATGTTTCTCAGCACCTGCTACATAGACTCAAGATGCAGCATTAGAAGGGAGTGGAAGAACAGCTTTCAGCTAACTTTTTAATTAACACACACTTGAAACAACAGATGGACTTCAAAGAGTACAGCCTGTAAACAATCGTATTTGGCCACACGTCCGCTGTATCTGTTTGAATCAAGAACTGGGACGGGTAGGCGCATATGAAGAGATTAGCATGACATGACAGAAAGTCAGACCTATGAATCATTCTCTTATAAAAATCTCAGTTATCAGAGCTTTATCACTATTCTGCCTGCTTTACTCATCAGTCATCAGCCACCTACGATGGCTGCTTATGAAAAAGAGGAGTTCCTAGCACAGTGTCAAGCAAGTTGTCCCAGCTGCCATGCCAACCGCAGACTGGGAAAGTGATTGTCTTTCCTAGTCAGGAAGCACTGATGCAAGATACTGTTGGGGGAAATCAATAGCCTAGTAATTCTTCCTGCAGAAATGGGAAAATAACCTGGCTCACTTAAAAACCATTTTTAGTGAATTAGGTTATTATTATCCCACACTGGTAAATAAGCCAGGGGCACCATACTCTAATTCCACAGAAAAAAGCTACCCTTAACATGCCTCAGGCTTGCTCCTAAGCCAAACAAGGTTAAGTCACAAAATGGTGGGCTCAGGTGACATCATCACTCCACATTGCACATTCTAGGTGAGTTCTGTGCCCTCCCCAAGTCTTTCCTGACTGTGACAGAGGGTACTCAGCATCTACATCATCTTGACTGCTCATCAGAAATGCACACTCCTATTTTAAATTTTAAAATAGTAATGGAGTACAGACATTTTTGTTACATTCATACCCTTTATGATGCTTAAGTTGGAGTTTTTAGTGTACCCATCACCCAAATAGTGTTCATTGTACTGAGAAGGTGGGTTTTTACACTTCCCCTTCTCCTTCCCTCCCCTTCTTAATTTCCAATAACCATCTCTTTATGCCCATGCATTCCAATTGATTAGTTCCCAACTATTCCAGAATACAAGTGGTGTTTGTTTTTCAATTCCTGACACACTTCACTTAGGATAATGCTCTCTGGTTCCATCCAAGCTGTTAAAAATGACATTATTTCATTCCCTTTTATGGCTAAGTAGCACTCCATTGTGGGGTGAGTATGTGTTTATATACCTCATTTTCTTAATCCACTCATGAATAGATGGGCACTTGGATTGATTCCACATCTTTGCAATTGCGAGCTGTGCTACAATAAATACTCAAGTAAAGGTATCTTCTTGATAAAATAACTTATTTTCCTTTGGATAGATACCCAGTAGGGAGATTGCTGGGTCAAATGGTAATTCTATATAGAAATGCACTATACATATTTGTGATCCAGATCTAAGAAGAAACTCAGCCTGGACTGCAGCCTCTGGAGCTATAATACAGGAATCTGTGTCTTAACAAATCCTTAGGGGATTCTAATATTCGCTATGAAAACTAATTCCCTGGGTGGATTCAGGGTATTCTAATCCCTAGGATAAACCTTTATTACTAATTTGCAAGTTTCATAAAACCAGGGTCCGGGCATCCCCTTTCCTGTTCTCTGCCATTTGAGATACTGGAAAGTCCTTGCCCTGTCTAAGCTTTAGATTCCCACCTTGCTCTTCAACTGGGCTTTGACCAGCTCTCACTGTGGGAGGCACCAACTTCCTCAATTCTCTCAGCGCAACCAGATACATAACTCTGGCCACCAGTCTATTTTTTTAAATAATGAATTAATTAATTTAAAAAAATTCCATTAACAGAGTCTCACTCTGTTGCCCAGTCTACAGTGCCAAGGTGTCATAGCTCATAGCAACCTCAAACTCTTGGGCTTAATCAATCCTCCTTGCCCCAGCCTCCCAAATAGCTGAGACTACAGCTGCCTGCCACAAGACCTGGCTAATTTTTCTAATTTTTGGTAGAGAGAGGGTTTCACTCTTGCTGAGGCTGGTCCTAAACTTCTGAGCTCAAGCAATCCACCTGTTTTGGCCTACAGGGTACGAGGATAATAGGCACGAACCACCATGCCAGCCCTACTTTACTTTTTAAACAATTACTATAAATCCTTGGTTTGTTTTGCCCATTTTTTTGTAAAGAAGCATAAGAGACTAGGAATATCTCCATTGGAAGAAGATAATTCTCTTTCTCTGTTCCTTTTAGACTAGTCCATAAACTACACAATAGAATTGCTGGACAGCACAGATATTTCTACATGTGCCTCCAACTAAAGAGCTAGAGCAAAATGAGCTGTGAAGTGAAAATGTACATATCTAACCCCATTTTCTCCTGCATGCCTGGTAATGAGGCCTTTTGGAATTTTCATCAGTAAAATGCAGGAACGCTCTTACAATGTGGCTATGAGAAGTAAGAGAGAAAATGCACATAAAATGCTTAGTCCAGCATCCAGCACAGAGGGAAGGCTCAGTAAGTGCTAGCTGTTATTATCAGGCCAGCTTGTTTTGTGCACATGCTCAGAGCTGGAAAGATCTTTTAATCTATTAAAAAACCTGCCCTTCTCTAGATGAAGAAACCAAAGCTCTAAGAGTAAGAGTCTTACCCAATAGTGCATAGCTACTGGCACAGCCAAAGCAGACACCAGTGTTTTCTAAACCATGAACCAATATTCTTTTTACCACCATGAGGCTTTTTTTTCCTCACCCCTCACTGAAATACAGAACCAAGAAAGCCATAAGATTCAGAATCTGCCAGTCATCTCAAAGGGATGGGTTATGCCTAACTAGACACAGAAGAGTAAGGGACCGAATAGGAAGGTTTAGTTACCAAGACTGAGTCTGTGGAAGTAATCTGTTTATTAGATAGCGGATTGCTTTCCTTTTTGTGTGTGTGTGTGTGTGTGTGTGTGTGTGTGGTGGTAAGAAGGGCATTTATCTCTCATCTTAGGTGGTTTCTTTTGTTTCTCTTGTGTTCAATCACTTTATTCCAGGAAGTAAACACAACTAGCAGGCAGTGTTTCAGATTCTGTTTGGAGAGAGCTAGCTATGAATAATGAAAAGATTTAAATTTCTATTCATTTAAGAGGGTGGGGTGGCTGGGACTCCAAAGATAAACAAGCTGCTTTCCACACATGGAATATAAAGCTGAAAGAGTTATATGTCAGTAAGAGAGCACTATAACCCCTCCTGGTCTCCATCCTATCCAAATGCCATCCCTGTAGATCACTACAATCTTTTTAACTTTAAATTCCTTTCTTTTTTTTTTTAACATATACATGTGTTTATGAATATTTTAAGAGAAGTTGTATATTCTTTCCCACACAATTATTTCCCAATAGTTCTCCGCCCACATCTATTTAGAAAACTAAGAATAATATGAAGATAAAATAATCTCTTACAGTAAATAACGAGACAATGGTAGGGCTCTTTGCTGGGTATTACCTCAAATTCCTTTTAGCCACATTGGCATTCTGTCCATGAAACACGAGTATAGCGATGACTTCATTCTTCAGGATGAAGGATAATTGATCTTAACCTTCCTTCCTATCACTTGCCCTTAACTCAAAGCACTAATGCTATTGAAGACACAGATAAATAAAATTTCTGTAGGGAAAGAATGACATTGAGAAAGCTAACCTCAAAGATACCACCAAAAGGGGCAAAGTACATGTTTCAGGATCTCAACCCATGAAACCTCTGCCCCACGGCCTGGATGGAAAGCTGCCAAAAAAAATTTTAAGGGAAATTCAAACTTTGAAGGACCTAAAGTTTTTCTTCCCAGTTGTTAAAGGAAGTTAAAAACCCTGTAACATTAAACAAAATAGCATCAATTCAAAATGAAACACTGCTCAAAGGAATATTATTCATTTACATTGAACTTACAACGTGATATTTGTCTTATAACAAACCTAAAATATCTTCCCAACTTCATCTCCTGATGTTGCCAACCAATTCCGATTTTCCACAAGTAACATATAAAGCTAAGGGATGGTAGTCTTAAAAACCACATGTGGCTCTATCAAGTTCCTTCTTCACTAAGAGAGTTACTATTCTTGTTTATCTTCCTTTTTCCTTTTTTCCTCACTCACTAATGATATTTGCTATACTGTGCCCAGGAATGTAAATGTCATTGTATTTTGGTCCCAGAATTTTGCCATACGTTTTCAAATAGAGATCAACGGTGAGATTAAGGCAAAAATGTTCCCACATTTTGCCAAATTGATCTAAAGAAAGGAACAAGGTTATTGGTTATCATTTTATGTGCAATATTTTCCCGTCGGAAACAAGTAATAAGCAACTTTACCTCCTCTTTGCTTTGCCTCTTTTTAGGTAAATACGGTAACACCCTCCAGGAAAGCTGATGAAGAGAACAGACGTCCAAAGCACACACTTCTGCACCCACACACACACAGGCCAGAAGACAGAGCATATCCAGCACCTCGCTCAGAAACTGTCACCCTAACAACCTTCACACAAAGCACACCTGGCTAACTCACTTTATTGGTAACTCAGCGGCAATCCACCATCACACTCGCAAGGCAGACCCGCAGCAACGTACCCTCTCCCTCCTCTGAAGCCCTCCACGCCCGCCCCAAGCCAGGCTGGCTCCAGCCGGTCCCGATTGCCGCCGCCGCCCCGAGGCCACTCACCGCGTCTGCAGTCGCAGTAGCCCCAGTCCACCTTGCCGTGGGCGCTCCCATAGAAGCACCAGGGTCTGCCCGCGCCGTCGGGGCTCCGACAGAAGTTGTGGCGCTGCCCGCGCAGCTGAGCCCAGCCCGCCGGGGGCGACCGCTCCAGGAAGGGTGGCACCTCCGCCCAGCGCAGACAGGGGGCTCCGAAGTCCGTCACGTTGACCCAGGGCTCGCCGGAGGGGCAGCCCCCGGGGTGCGGGCGGGGCGTGTGTCCAGCGCGGAAGGCTTGCAGGCGCTGCGCGGGGAGCGCCCGCGGGGGGCGCGGGGGGCGCAGAAGGGGTGCCGGAGGTGTCCTCTGGGGCCGCCGCTGGGAGGGAAGGTAATGAGGGTACCGGGGACCCGCGGAGGGCGAATGGCGGTGGCGGTGGTGGAGCGGGTAATTGAAGACCGGATCAAAGCCCATCACTTCGGAGAGCGCCGCTAAAATCAGAGCCACCACGAAGCGGGCGAGCGTCATGGTGCCAGCGCTGCGGGGTTTGGTCCATACTCCGCCGCTTCTCGGGTTCAGAAGGGAGGAGAGGAGGGGGCGGAGCGGGGCTGCGGCGTCCTTCGAATCCCCCAGCCCACTCCCGCCCCCGAGCGCAGACCGCCGTCCCCTCCCCACCTCGCCTCCCCGCGGCCCGCCTCCCCCTCCGGTGCCCTGCTGCTCCTGTCCCCGGGGCGGACCGGAGCGGTGAAACCTAGGGCTCAGCCGGACGCGGCTGCTGGGGAGCACCCGGCGGGAGCGGCGGGGCCCGGGCCCCAGGTAGCGGGCGGCGGCGCGGGCCCGGAGCTCTGCCCCCTGGCTGCGGGCGCCGGTCGCGCAGTCTCGCCGGCAGCCGGACCTCCGCCCGGCCCGGCCCGGCCCCCGCTGTCAGCCCGCCCCGAACTGCAGCCGGCTCCGGGCCGGAGCAAGCCCGAAGGTGCCAACGCGGGGGACGATCTTGGCTGCTCCTGGCCAACAGGCAACACCAAGTCTGGCAGCTCGCGACTCTGGCACCGGTCCCTACTGCCATCTCTCCTCTACCCTTGTCCGGTATCTTGTTCTCTCTGTTTTGAAATCTTTAGAAAAGCGTGGATGGATCTACATGTAACTCTGCCTTGACAACTCCCTGGATGAAAGTTATCAAAGCCCACGAGGGATAATAAAGCCCTTTCACTGAACTGTGAGCTCTTCAAGGACAAGACCACGTTTCATTCAGCGTGATATCCCCGGGCTTAACACCCTGTGCCCCAATAAACATTGGCTGAAATTAAATTCCCGGACCGCCCCGACCCGGGGAAAGGAGCTTGAGCCTTTCTACTTCCTGCCTCCCACTTTCCACCCGCGGCCCTGGACAACACCAGTTGTTTGGTTATTATTGGGATCCAGCGAGGTCCTCTTAATACCAAATTTCCTCTCTAACCAGAGAAGACTTCATCCGTCCCTGTCTCCATCTTATCCAAATAGTCCATCCCTCTGACACCTGCCTTGTTTTTTGCAAGGCAAGGGGACTGGAGTTAAGCCTATTCATTTTTCCTTAGCTTAGTAGGAACTATCAACACTCTGGGCGCTGCACACACCCCTCCCCCCCGGGTCCTCCCAAAAAAGTTGGCTTAGAATTTAAAAAAAAAAAAATCACTGGAGCTGCATGTTATAGAATTTCCACATTCAACTGTTCCTGACCATGCCACTAAAGTTAAATAAGGAAAACAAAGCCCATAAAAAATGTAATATTTTACTTTCTGGCATGATCATGTTTCATTGTGAGGGAGGAATACTGTTCCATAACGTACTTTAAGGAAAACTTGAACAAAATGTAAATGTTTATTGTTAAAACCTAAGTTTCAATGGCAAACTGAATTAATTCCTTACACCCAGCTTTAAATAAGGCATTTTTAATATTTGTGAATCATTTTATTGGGTTTTATTTTTCACTCCTTTTAATGAAATATTTGATTTTACTTCAGAGAGAATTAGGTAAAAGGAATGATATTAGGAATCCAAAGATGTAGTTGTCAAATCTTCATTCAAGATGTTTTATTCCAGATGTTTTTACTCATTATTTTGCTTTTTACTAATTCTTTCCTGGTTCCAAAAGCATGGTTGAAACTGTACTTGTACACTGTGGGAGGCCAAGGCGAGAGGATAGCTTGAGATCAGGAGGTCAAGACCAGACTGAGCAAGAGTGAGACTGAATCGCTACAAAACAATAGAAAAATTAGCTGAGCTTGGTGGAATGTATGCACCTGTAGTCCCAGCTACTGCGGAGGCTGAAGGAGGGGAATCACTTCAGCCCAGGAGTTTAAGGTTGCAGTGAGGTATGATGATACCATTGCTCACTAGCCAGGGTAACAAAGTCTGTCTCAGGAAAAAAAAAAAACAAACCCTTTCAGACCAGCTTATTTGCTTGTGTTACTAGGAGTTGACAGAGTTCACCAATCACAGATTCCTAAAATACTGGGTGGCAGTTGTAGTCTCAAGCAGCCCTTTTCTTCCTATATCTACCACCTTAGGCTGCACAGTCAATGGCCTGGGAAGCGAGAAGTCTCATCTTGGGATGGCTGGTGGCTGGCTTGCTGGGACTCACTCCCCTGCATTCCCCTCCAGTCCCCTAAAGACTCCTATTCTGCTTTCACACTTGCTAGGGATCTGCAGGCAGACCAAATTTTCACACCTTATAGGGAATAATGAGAGGGAAGTAAATAAAAGAGGCAATTGTTGGAACTGAGCTCCAGAGAGGAATTTAGCTGGGGCAGTCTGGCCTGTCCTTCAGCTTCCTGTAATGAAGAGAAACTAAAGATTCTCTAAGGCCTCCTTATACTTAACAGATTATCAAGTTGACATGTACAAAGTGGAGTTACCCACAGAAAATTCCACATCTGGATTTCATCATATACACTTTAAAACATATCTTCTTAGTAAATAAATAACATTTGTGTAAGTAGACCATGGACTTAAGGGCCTCAACTTGGGCTAGGCCTTCCTTGCCTTCCAAGGCAAAGTATGACTGCAAAGTGTAGATGCATTCTTTACATGGGACCCCCCTCCTCTGCTAACATTTTCCCTTCCTCGCTTCTTTCAGGCCTCCTTGCTGCTACCAACATGCAGATATTTAGAATTTCCAGTTCCCAATTCAGTCCCTTAAATGCATTTCTCCCTCCCACCTCATCGCATCACAATGTGAAGGGAAAGTGGGGTAGAGGGGTTATGGGAAAAAAATTCTTTCCTTCTATTCTATTAGGCCATTCCCCAGTCCCTCCTCTGATTCTCATCACCCTCCATCATTGATCTTAAAGCCAAAGGGGGAAGGCAAAGGAGGCAATTCCATCTTGTTACCACCGAAGGAACTCCACAGCTCATTCTCCACTGTCCCTTCAACAACAAGGAGGTAGCAAGGGAAGAGAACAGAAGGAAATGACATCTTGCAGGCACTCCCTACCACAGCACTTGGAAGTCCCCAGAAGGCCCTCATAATTCCCTGTCACTTTTGTCACCTGATTTCTTTGACACCTCTGATTTCTTTGAGCACAAGCAAACATATTGACTAGCAGTCTAAGAATTCAGTTCCCCCTGGCCTCCTAGAATATTCTAGTGGAATCTAGATCCAGAACCACAGTTGGGAAGCTAGGGAAATGAAGAGAGGCGTGTTCCTGTCCATAACACAGTGAGCAGTGTAGACAGTCTTAGTGGTGGTGGGGCGGGTATACATACATCTGTGAATTTGTACTTTCTATGGAAACTATGTTATATGTGAACATTTGGTTCTACGGTGGTTTAAAGGATCATTTTACTTTACATAAGTAACGGGCTGAATAGCTCTGGTGTAGTTTGATGTGGAAACATAGCCAATATGTATATTATTTTTATAAAATTCCAAAAATCAACATATGAAATAACTCTTGGAAAAGGCCCATTTACAATTTAGATACTGTCTGTATTTGGAAAAGCTAAGAGCTTTTAAACAGATGGCATAAAGCAGTGTTTGCTTTTACAACTCCCATTGCAAAAACCGTGTTAAAAGAACACTAAGCATTGCTCTTTCACATCAAAGGGAAAAAAATCAAATAATATGAGGGCCTGTGTAGAGCCTGTGGGAGATTCAAAATGATAAGATATTGTCAGGCTTTTCAAGGGCTGAAAAACAAATAAGTGATAATATAATATTTAGTTTAAAATTTTAGAAAATAAGAGAAACTTTCAGACAATACACGATGAATTGCTGAATTAATGGCACAGTGATTCAGGGTCAGCAGAGGGTCCCTGGCAGTGAAGGTAAAGCTTATACCTCTGCCTGCCCTGAGCCATGGGGAGGTCTGAAGACCAGTGATTGCAGCAGCAATCATAGTAGGCTGTTGACCTTATATATGATGTCCAAGAAGAAAAGAAAAGTTCTGACTCATTGTGTCTTAAGGACCTTAAGAGTCATTTGATCTCTATTTTTGTTATTGTTTAATATTAAAATTTATAAAATAGAACAAAATTCTTTTTAAGTTTGAATTTATTTTTTTTAATTCATATAAACCTGATACAATTCCTATGTGGAAATCACTTCTACAGAACTCACAGGGTTACCCAAATTATTTATACTAATAGGTGAGGAATACATAGAGAGTACCCCACAAAAATCTACAAAGTCAGACAGTTAAGTTCATGAACTCAACCTAGAGAAAAATGCTACATATCACACTGCTGAATATCAATATGGTCACTTTCAAAGTACCTCCCTTGGGAAGCTGTTCACTGACCTTGGCACCTAGACCACCCTTCAAGGCAATTTTGGAACTCTTTTTCTGGAATGGCCATCAGAGCTGTTGTCACATTACCCTTGACGCCCTGAATGTCATCAAAATGTCTTACTTTTAATATTTCCTTTATCTTCGGGTAAAGAAAAAAGTCCTTGGGGGCCAGATCAGGTAAGTAGGGAGTGTGTTCCAATACAGTTATTTGTTTACTGACTAAAAACTCCCTCACAGACAGTGCTGTGTGAGCTCGTTGCTTTTGTTCACAGTGAGCTCCTTTCAAGACCATTTGCACACACTTTTCTCACTTTTTTCAGTTAAGATTTTCCTGTTTCTCTATGGAAGTTTCCTTGGCCTGCTATACTTCTCAGAGTTAGCTCACAAGTTTTATGCACAATTTGACAAATTTCTGCAAAGTTTTCAACAGTTCTGCTCCATAGTGTCTGTCCTGATGTCTCTTTATCAGTGACTCTATCTTTCCCTCAGAAAAATGTTTAATCCATTTGTGAACTGCCATTTTCTTCATGGCATTATCCCCATAAACTTGGATCAAATGTCCCTGATTTCACTTCCATTCTTGCCCAGTTTAATCAGAAATTTAATGTTTGTTCATTGCTCTATTTGCAGCTCTGACATTCTCAAGATGGTCACAAACCCACACAATGACAATAATGAATGCTACTTAGCAAGACACCTCCACAAATCAACATGAACACAGCTGTTAGGACACTGATATACCAAGGTGATGAAACCAAGTTGTTTGTACAGTGCTGCCAATGTAAGCTCATGGTAGCAAGTTCAAGAACTTGATTGTCAAACTGTATATACATTTTAAGAAAGGAAGCAACTGTATTAAAATTTAATACTCAAGTCACATTTGACTTCCGCAATTACAAGAGATTCAAGATATAATATACAAGATAACAAACATTATTGGTATGTATTAAGTATTAAAAATTTAATATATTTTGTTTATTTTTAGTGTGTATTTTTTTTGACACCCTCTGTATGTACATATGCTGCTATAAAAACATGTTGGTGTTGGACTCAAACTATGTTTAATCTGACTTTAGCCTTTAATCCCCTGAAGTTTCTTGGGCAAATTCCCTATGTAAAGGGAATGGTACTAGTACTTGCATGATTAATGTCAGTGAGAGATAGAGAATGCCATGTTACCTGTGGAACAGAGCCTTTCAGAAATGTCAACTATGGATGGTATGGTGGACTAGATCAGTAACTGCCTTTCAATTCTTAACCCCACAAACTGAGTCATCTTGTGAAAACCTACAAGTGAGGCAGGAAGTTTGTCCACATTTCCCTCCCCATCATGCCTGCCTTTCACCATCCCTTGGTGGCTTTCCCTCCAAACCAAGGGCAATTATGGGGCTGCCCTAGTTCAGCTCATGTGAGCTCTTGTCCTCACTCCTGTGTTTTTCTCTCTCTTTCGCTCAACAAGTCTTGTTCCTGAAAGCCAGTGAAATACTTTTCAAGTTAAAACACGTCCCTGAGAAGTTTGCCAAGTATAATGAGTGGTTTTCAAACCTCTCAGTCTTCTAGCTGCAAGTGGTCTGTGGCCACATAGGAAAGAAAAACTGCTTGAGAACTGTTTGCCAATCATCCTGGAATTACAGAATTTTAGGGTTGAAAAGGACTTTGAGCTCCAACTTTGCATCAAATGCAGGAATCCTTCCAGAACTTCTGACAAGTGGACCTCCAGCTATTACTTGAAAACTAATCATAGGGAAATTCCTATTTGGGAGCCAGCACACTCAATTTCTAGAAAGTCTGAATTGTTGAAAAAGTCTTTTCTTCTTCAGAGCCAGAAGTTACCTCCAGGCAGAAATCTTTTTTATCTAGCTGTGGCTCTGGTTCTATACTGCTATTGCTTAGGGGTTGGGAAGAGGTTGCGGGGCAGATTACAGTTTTGGAATCTAGCCCACCTGGGTTCAAATCCCTGTTAAACTAATTAGCTTCTTAACCTGTATGGGGTGCTGAAGTCTCCTTTCTTTACCACTTATCTCTTTTCTCAAGAAAGATGTGCGAATTTGGAGGGGGCAGATCCAAGCATAACAATTGGGTCCCTTACCAGAGTCCCTTAGTATTATAATGTAAGACATAAATAAATCTTGTTAGCATAATTGATCAATAATCTATTCTCTCTCCTTTTGCTTATTGTTGTTTTTCTTTACTTCATCATTGTAATTTTGAAAGCCGTAAACCTAAGTTTGGGTATGGGTTGAAATGAAAAGGAGGGGAAAACACTGTTTAGCTATTTCACCTAGTTACTAGGAAACTAATTTTGGATTTGGAGGTAAAACCTCCACTAATTGTAAACAGCTTACATTTGGGCTTGTCCTCTATCATATAAATGTCTTCTGATTAATTCATTGGGAGACAGGTGGCGTAAAGATAGAAGTTAGGATTAATCACTGCTAACCTCTCCAAATATAGTTTGCCTATCTGTTATATGAAGATAACAATTCTACTTCAAAGAGTTGTAAGGATTAGAAATATTAAATTAATGCTAGACACTGAGCAAGAGACTTTCATTTCAGTATGTGAAGACAATTATCAGGGCCTTTCTGCTTTTTTATAAACTATGTATACCATCATTCTTTCTACCATTTCTTAACTTTCATGCCTTATGCTGGAATCCCTTGTCTGGATAAACAGAATTATAGCAATATCTTCATTGAACTGTAGATCATAAGATTAAAAACAATACCTCAGATATTATTTGACCAGTGGAGATTTCAATGAAATAAAAATATTATCCTTATTTCAAATAACCACACTTGGATTGCACTAACTTTTTTATGGTCATGTAACATTTGGCTCTTACACAATAAGCATGAAGTTACTTAAATTTTTGTCAACCTGACAAAATTGTCCACTTTCTGAAAAGTGCTGTTCAAACTGTAAAATCCCCCCATCCAAATCCTGCTTTCAAAATAAATGTTAACCTGGCACACTGTACATACAAAATTTCACAATCACAATAGCATTTTTGTTGTCATTAAAAGCTCCTTAGTGGAAAGATTTATGTACTCCACAGTAATTAGCCCTTAGCTGGCAGCCTATAAATAGTCATTGAACAAATGAAATCTTGAAGTAAAACTCAAATTAGCCTTTTTCACTTTTTTATAATATGTTAGTATAGAATCTACAAAAGAGATCACAGACTAGAAGCCAGCAAGATGAATATACCATCCAGATATATTTTGTTCACTAAAAACTCATTTTAAAATTTAAATTTCATACACAATTTAAAAATCAGTAGATCACACATAAAATTACAGATTTTAGCATCCCTTGTGCTACCATTAGAATGCTTTTGGCTGCATGTAAAATAAACCTAATTCAAACTGCCTTAAAAATAATGTATTTTAAAGCACCACATAGGTCTCATAAAATAGTAAGTGCCAAGTTCCCCAGGGTTGATTACTCTAGTGTCTAACTATGCTGTTGCAGTCTCAGCCTCCTTACATCTTTCTGCTTGGCCATCGTAATGTTGGCTTTGGCTTCAGACTGCCAGCAAATGGCAAGACATCACCTTTAGATAAAGCCTCTGTTCAGAGGAAGAAGAGAGACTTATTCTTTCAGTGCCTCTTTTTTAAGTGAAAAGAAGTCTTTCCCGAAAGCCTCCTTGGAGATTTCTCCTCAAACTTCATTGGCCAGAATTGGGTCACATGCCTGTTCATAAAACATTCCCTGCCAGGAAGGATAAACTTCCTATGATTAGCTTGGACTGATTATCTGGAGTATGATAAGGGGTTGGGAAGAAACCAGCCTATGGTGCACTACACCTTGAAAAATCAAAAGATCTGGCAACATCACAACCCTAATACCGAGAGGGCAACAAATGCCTATAGTTGTTTCAGTCCTTAGACCTAGAGAACAGGCCTCAGTTCACCATGGTCCCCACCCCTCACACCCAGGCCTGGCCTTTTTGCAAGCATCTGAGTTTACCACACATACTTTATACTTCTTAAACTGGCATCTGAGTTTACCACACATAGTTTATATTTCTTTATCTGGCAATTGCCTGCTAAGTTATGATGCTTCATGGGTATTTCAGCTTATGGATTATGTAAACTAATGACAAAGGAGTAATTATGTTAGTTATTTGTAGCATGCAACAAATTATTTCACAATTTACTGTCTTAAAAGATCAAGCATTTATTATCTCATAGGGTTTCTGAAGGTCAAGAATCTGGGAGTGGCTAATCCATGGGGTTCTATCTCAAGGTCATGAAGTTGCTGTGAAAATGTCAATGGGACTACAGTCATCTGAAGGCCTGACTTGTCTAGGATCTACTTCCAGTGTTACTTATGTGGCTGTTGACTGGAGACCTCAGTTACTTACCATAAGGACTTCACCATGGTGGTGCTTTACAACATGGCACTGGCATGTTGTAATGCCATACCATCACTTCTGCCATGTTTAATTGTTCACATAGTAAACTAACCTGGGACAAGGCAGGAGAGGTCTACACAAGGATGTGAATTCTAGGAAATGGGGACTGTTGGGGGCCATCTTTGATGCTGGCTAACACAGTTATGTTCTGCAAAATTGCTCCAGAACAGAGAACTTAAAGATACTGTACTTGTAATGTGGCCAAATGCAAGTATCTTGCAAATGCATTAACAATTGTATTTGTATTGTCCAAATGCAAGTATCTTGCAAATGTATTAACAATTAAATAATAATTTTCCATAAAACACAGGTTTAGCTCCAAGCAAATATGTTTTAATTTTCTTACAGTTGAGTTTCCCACCCTATTGTATAAGCAGAATCGTTGTTGGTCTATCATTTGTCTGGTTACAAGAAAGCAAAAGATTTTAATCCATGAATTCAGGTGTCCAGAATCTATTAGAAGACTCCAGACTGTACCAGCTGCCCGACAAGATTTAATATGTCACCCAGTATGGAGTTACTAACATTTTAATGGGGGCAAAAGAATGCATGGAATGGACAAAGGATTTCAGGCACCTCCTGATCTAAGTCCCAGGGGAGCAGGAATTTAGATAAGGAAGATGCTTTCTAAAAACGTGTCTCCTATAAGATATCACTGGTATTAGAATATTAATGAAGACAAAGAAACATAAAACAAAAACAGTCTATTTTGATGAGATTACTGAACTTTTTAAGTTAAATTATATTCACTATCTGTGAAACAAATAATTCTGAGCATTTTGTAATGCAACAG
Source organism: Perodicticus potto (assembly GCA_963574655.1). NCBI lineage: Eukaryota > Metazoa > Chordata > Mammalia > Primates > Lorisidae > Perodicticus > Perodicticus potto. The sequence continues at coordinate 55,083 of CAUYRH010093543.1, forward strand.
AATTTCCCATCCCTGAAATCAAGCTACATACATTTCTATTGCTTTCCTATGCACCCACAAGCAAACAGAAAACCCCACAGAATCAAAAGGCTTATAGTTATACATAACACAGCTATAAAAACTGGAAACAAAATCCGCTGGTGGAGCTAAAATCAGAAAGAATGTTTTCCTCTCTCTACATAAAACAGTTACATTGTGAAGGCTATTTGCCCCCATTTTAATGCTGAAAGATTGGTACAATTTTGAAACAGAGACTCATTGGCAGTATTAATAGCTAAGTTGTGTAATAAAACCAACTCAGGGCATTGAAACTATGACGCTACTGCAGACTAGCCTTTATTTTTAGAAGACTTAGAAACCTCTACGCAATGTAAAAAGCCTTCGGATATGACTTAATGTTAGTTGCTATCAAACAGTCATTAGAAAGATGAAATATGGTCAGCCAACAAGAAAGACAGGGCATGGCATAATAGCATTAGTTATGTTGGAGACAAGCTGAACAGACTACTTAATAGAAGAATTCTCAGTTCCACTGAGGAGTCTGAAATAAGAAATCCTACCTACTAAGGTTTTCTTTCGGTGAAAAGAAAATGGCTATTAGTGTAATTCATACATCTTATGGAATATCTATCTTCAGAAATATTTTAAGTAAATTACTTCAAAGAATCAACAATAACTTTGAATGACATTGACCTTTGGACCTTAACTAGGTCTACAGAGCATATAATGATTAAAACAGAAGGAAGAACCCTGTTAAGAAATATGTCTCTTGAAGTGAGGAGTTTAAAATGTTTGAACATTGAGAAGCAACACAAAACCCTGAAAAATGACAGGTTTTGAGAAGATAAACAATAACGTGATTTTCAGTTTTGTTTGTGACACACAGCTGTCTTTGGAAGCAGTGATTTTATACTTTGTAATTTTCTATGCTCTTTTATTACCTGAATATGTTTGATAAAGATCCTTAAAGAGAAAGCATAAGTAGAGTAAAAATGCCTTCTAGATGTACACCCATCCAGAAGCATCTACTTAATCACTTAAAGATGTGCTGACTTTTTCATAAGGAAGGAGAATTTTTCTAAAGCGGTTAGGTGGGTTTGTGTAAGCTTTCTCTTGAGAGAAGTGTTAGATCTTGTTTATTTCTGGATCATCATTTAATGCAAGCTTCTCACTAAATATTTTTCACTGACTCTATCACTGGTCTCTTACCTGGTTTTCTTGATGGTCAGTGGACTGATTACTTTTGTGAGATGGTTAGCTGAAGGTAAATGCACAGAATGCAGTGAATACAAGGTTACAGGGATTTTTTTCCCTGTAAATTCAATAGGTTTTCATGAAAAATGTCAATAAAAACAAAGAAAACTGATTTTGTTTAGAAAATTTTATTTTATTACAAATATGTGCTTTCTAACGCCTTCAGAAATGATTCTATCATCAGTTCTAGAGGCATTGAACCAGAGGGATTATAATCTATACAATTTGTAAAAGTGTCCAGAGATGAATGTGAAGCAACAACAATTTGAAAAGTGCTGTAAGTGGTCAGAGTAAGTCAGACAAATGCTAAATCAATCAGGGATCTCAAACAACCACACTGTATTTCTCTTTTGCAAGTATAGGATAACACTGGGATTTCACTGTTTTTTTTTTTTTTTTTTTTTATTGTTTCACTGTAGCCCATGGGGCTCATGAACTTGAAGGATATTAAACAATCTAAAAACATTGGAATGGGATATACATTACTATATATAAATCAGCAAAAAATGAAACATATGCTGTATTTAGGGAAAATGAATAGGTCAGCTATTTTGGGAAGTTATATGGTTGAAAACGTGCTATTAACAACACTATTATGTTTCAAGAAGTTATATGGCTGGAAAGGTGTTGTTCACAATACTGTTACATTTCAAGAAGAAACTCTCATCCTCTTCACCTGGTCAGCCATAAACCTAAGTATCCCATAGGGGTTAAGAATTTTTGCCATTGCTTGGCTTTTATTTGCAAGAATTAGAGCCAAATTATTTTCTCTTTTTGTATATTTCACTTAGTATCTGGCATGATTTGTTTCAAAGTAAACTATGTTGTAAATACTAAATCAAGCTTCAGTTGAACTAAAAAAGAACAGATGATAAAGAGGAACCATAAGTAAGAAGTCTAGTAAATAAATACTGAATTTTAAAAGCCTTCTCATTCTTTCAGATTTGTCTGCCTGTTGAACACTAGCTCACATTCAAAGCGAGGTTAGCTGCATACAACCTGTAGGCAGAGGAAGAGTCAGAGTGAATGCCCACACTATTTAGATTAGATAGGAGGAGGTGACATCAGGTGAATACTTACTCTATCACCGTCCCTGCACTAAGTACATTACCTATCACTTATTTAATACATATTTATGGATCCTTCCCAAATTCTGTAACATAGGCATTATTATCCATTGGATTAAAAAAAAAGACAAGGACACTGAGGCTCGGAGAGTCTGATCAACTTGTCTAAATCTATATAGGTAGGAAGTGACTGAGATACTCAGCAGGCCCATAACCACTTCATTAAAGAACAGAAAATGGTTTTATGTTTAATTAAATCATCCTAATTGCTATTTTCAACTATAAAATCTGGTACAGATACTTAATCTACCATTTCTCAAAAGCAAAGATCCTAGCAGGCTTCATGAACCTACAAGGCTATATTAGACGAGGACTAGAATTGGGTGTTAGTGCATCGTAGCCATGCAGCCATGCAATTTATGAAAGTACATTTGAAGGGTTGAAATTCTTCAGGTCCCTGGTGACTGAGTCTATCAGGCAGGTGTTTTGCCCTTGAGCACCAACTGAATATAAAGATCTAGACTGTTGAAAAGCTGGAAAACCAGACGGAAATATTACAACTGATGAGAGACCACCACTTGACACTAAAGCTGAATGCCTGGACTCGTTAGGCTTTTGTCACACAGGTGCATTTTTGTGGCTTAATTTGGCAGCTACTAACATGAGCTAGGAACTCAGATACCTTGGGTTCAAAACCGTCTCAGTAGCTTAACTATCAATTTGACTGTTTTGGCAAGTTACATACCCTTATTAAACCTAAAATTATTATGAGAATTAGGTGGGATAATTTTTGTATTGTGCTTATTTTAGGGCTGGCTTTTTAAAAGCTATAATAAGAGAGGGAACAAGAGTATTTAAAGAGAAAAAGAGAAATACTTAGTTCATAAGCAGCCCTTACTGAAAATAATAAAAATAGTTATTTGAAAATGGTGGGCCACTAACAAACATTTTCGAGAGAATTTTGTACTTATATGTTATATTATGTGACCTCGCTGTTAAAGACTGAGGTTCAAGAAGAGTCAGAATAAATCAATATTCAAAATCTGACTCTGCTCCTTAATATTTCAATAACATCAGGCAAGTTGCTTAGTTTCCTTTTGCTCAGTTTAATCATCACTAAAGTAGGATAACTCTAATATCTCAGGAATAATCATTGATGAATAAATAAAATAATGCAATAATAGCATAGCATCTGAAATATGTTACATTTTGGATAAATAGCTGTAAATACTATTATTAAAATTATGTTTAAAGTAGAAAATAGGAAATCTAAAGTTCAATCACATGGAGGTAAAAAGAACTTTGGCTTTTTCCTCCTACTACTTTCAATTAAGTGAATTTGGCCACTAGACTGTCTTTTGAGAAAGAGGTTGGAGAGGTCAGTTTTGAATATGGTTTGATGAAGTCACAAGTTCAATGTCGGACTCCACTTGTCCAGGAGCCAGGTAAACATTAGACTTCCTGGTCTCAAGTGGTTGATGCCTAACAGCAAGCATAACAATCTTCTGCCAAGGGAAAATCCTGATCTGTAAACACAAATGTTACCTGAAGGAGTTCTTACACTTCAGTGATTATTTTGTTAAGAAAGAAAAAAACAAAGTTTCCTCATTTCTAAAATTTTGATGGTGCCTGGCCTACACTTCTTCATGAATTCCTGGATAACCAACCAAAAGAATTCAAGAAAATTCCTTTTCCTCAACCTCAGATGGATAATTTTCTACGGCTTCCATTCCAGCTATGGTTAGCTGTAAACTACTCGACTCTCCCTCATGCACCCAGGCCTTTCACATCACAAGCACTCTTTTCCATCAGCTACGATCAACCAGAAGCTAAACTTACTAATGTTTTTAAACATTAGCAGGTAACATTATTCTTTGTTTGTCATGGTTATGTCTAAATCACGGGATGTTATGTTGTCTGGTGGACAGCACATGGATTAACAATCAACTGGCATTATATCATAGTCTGCTCAGTCATTTACTAGATTTTTGCTAGTTCCTGTGTGAGTCGCATCTGTGGATCACAATGCCACCTCAGAGTGTTGTGCAAAGATGTCGTAAAGAAAAATGCTATGTTAGCTACTTCATAGGCACTCAACAGATGGTATGTTTTTGTTCCTTTTTTTTTTTGTATAAGCTTAATGTTTGCTCAATATTATTCAAGGGCTAAAAGTTTATGCCTTTCCAAAGCATGTGTCAAGAAGCTGTTTCACAATCCAGACAGAAGTGGAACTGGTCAGGAAAAAATGTTATAAAGCCTTGAGAACATGCTAACCTCTAAAAACCAAAAATAAATAACTCACTTACTGTTTATTTGGGACCCTGAGGTCCAGTAAATAATATGTACTTAATTAAAACCTCAGCTACTTTGTCTTTACAATTGGTAGGCAAAAGAATTTAGACCAAATTAAAGAAAGAGTTATTAAACTTTTGAGACAAAGAAATGAAATTATACTGCTAAGGACTAAATTATGTGCTGATATTTTTTGGGTTTCCCCACAGTTTTAACTTTTTTACTGTATTAAAAAAAAAAAAACACTTCAGCCATTTAAATTTATTTGTTATGTAGTTGCATAAATATTTCCTGAAGGTGTGAATGAATGAATCAACAACTGTTTCTCCCTCTTCTCCAGCCTGTAAATCTAACCTTACCTGTGAATCAAAGTCCCTGTATCTTCCTTATAAATGTCCTGCTTAAAGATTCCAGCCCACAATTTTGATTAAACAATTACTTTTATCTTCAAAAGTACTAGACTACCTTTTAGAATTTCATACTACTCTGCCCTAAGTTTCAAATACTTGTCAACTCAGATCCAAATAATCATCCCTGAGTTTAGGATGGAACCAATCAATTATGATCCTAACCAGTGCTCAGAGACTAGTCAATAAGTATATAATCCCTTGAGTTCCAAATTTGAGCTCAGGACTCTCCAGAGCACCTCCAGGCTATTCGAGATAATGGATTTTGCAAGGACGAGCAATATAATCCTGGACTTTTCATACCAGCCTGCTCGAGACAGTGAGCCCCAATCCCATCTTGGCTATCAACCGCCATCAAACCAAAGTAAATGCTGTGTAAAACAGATGTTAAAAATAAAATCTGTGCTTCTTCATACATATTTTTTTTCCTTGCAGTTTTCGGCCAGGGCCAGGTTTGAACCCACCACCTCCAGTATATGGGGCCAGTGCCCTACTCTTTTGAGCAACAGGTGCCATCCCTTTGTCATATTTTTCACTTTGGGTACTCTCCTTCCCTCTCTAGGAATGTGCCTTCTGCATTAAACCCCAGGACCTGCTTTCCTAGGTCTGATGCTTTCCAGATAATTCCTACCCAGAAATGGCCTTCGGAGTTTCAGCCCTTGAGCTACATTAACTTTCCTCTCCAAGTAATTCCCTCCCAACAAAACACTTCATTATGCAACATAGCAGGCGCTTGGTGTTTTCAGGTGGTACCAGTTAATCTGATAAATTCCTTTGAGCTGGACTAAAACAATCCTCAGGGCCTCTTCCCGATCTCAAAAAGCAAAACAATCTTAACCATGGCTTTTAAAGATAACTATCCACTTTGGTGTGTCACCCAAAGGAATGAGAGAAGAGGTTAAAATCCTAGAGCAGGTAAGAGGTGAAGGCGAACAACAGGTCGAGACAAATGCTTTTGATGACTAGCTTGTTGAGCAGCTCAGATTCTTCTGGGTATGTGGCCAGTGAGTTTTCCCACAGCTGTCCAGAGCTTGATAAAGAATCAACGTAAGTCATTTGAGGAAAAAATAACGTTCCCCAGCTGCTGCTTTTGTTGTCCTGTGGCGATTTCCAAACACCATCGCTGGCTATTGTTCTTCCCTCACTTCCACAGCCATTCCTTCTCCTGAAGACTCTTTGTCCCTTCCCAGGACCTGTCAGTGGTATTTTTTCAATGCAGCATGCTTAGCCTGGAATTGTTCTTCCCCTTCCTTCCCTTTTATTTTCCTCTTTCACATTCTATCATTTAAAAAAAAAAATCCCTCTTTTGAAGTCTGTTACTTGTGTAATGGACATGCCAGCTCTGAAATTTTCCCCTCAGGAATGGAATAAAGGGAAAAACATGAGAAAGAAAGATGAAAGAATCATTGGGTCTGTTTCTCATCTTCTTCTGTGGGGCTAAGGGAAAGACAGAAACCAGGCTCTCACTCTCTATGAAAACCCGCTAACCTTGGAGGTTGCCTCGGCTCCCTTGATGGATTAAAGCCTTAATTATCTTTCTAAACTTATTAGACTCTTGAAGAAATAGCTTGCCTCTGGTGATATCATCCTTGTTCTTAGTGATCATAATAGAGAGAAACAATGACATTAAATACTTCTTTGTAATTTAATCTTCTCTAATCTGATCCTAATTTGTTCATATCATTAAAATAGGGTGGTATAACATGTCCACATACTAAAAGGTTAACATGCACTAAAACTAATGTGTATTCTAGTTCTTCCAGTTGACATCTTCATGTAATAAACATAATAGAAAATTTCTATGAAAATTATTTATTACAAGATAAATTTTGCCACTAATTTATAACGAAATTTACAGTTATCAGTTTTCAGTGTGAAAAAACACTTTGAGATTAAAAACATGTGTGGTGTGATTATGAGATTTTATTTCTATTTTTCTAGAAAGCATGCAAAAATGCAGCTCCATTTTTACTACAGTAACATTGCAATCCCATGGTCTGTTGAAAGTACAATCAAGAAGAAGCCTTTGTCTCCATCTATAAATAAGCTCCGCAGAATGGCAGTGTATTTCTTCAAGCTGTTGAGGATCAGCTTGTTGCTAACAAGATTTAGGTTACTACCGAGTGAGGTTTAGTTAGTATGATAATGAGGGCACAAGGGAGGTTTTCAAAAAAAAAAAAAAAAAGCTGGGTTTTAATTAGATGTGAATTTAGCTAAGAAGAGGCATAGACCACAAATATCAAAAGACAACAGCTATGACTGTATCCTAACAGCATTATGTTAGAACATAAATGTGAAATAAACAAACATAAATGAGAAATAATTTAATGTGAGTGCCAAAACAGTTCTCAAATTTCTCCATTTCATTAGGAAAAGTTTCAAATAGAATGGTAAGGAATCACTTATATTTTAGAAAAACACTAAGTGTACTAGAATTACGTAAATAAATAATCGTAATGGGAAAATCAGCCAGCACTATTCTGACAAGTGGCTTAAAAGTCTGCCTTTTGTGTCAGATAATTACTGGTGAAGATAAACCAACTTAATAGATGTTTGCTCTTTTCATCAACCCAGCAACCACTGCAGGGTAGATACCTTTACACGAGGATGCAGAGATTTAGAGGGTGAATAGCGTGCTGCACCTTAACATGTGGAACCAGGACCGAAGTGTAGTCTTCACTGCGGTCCTGTGCTGCCACCTTGGAAGCAGGGAAACTTGCAGGCGGGGAGAAGATCACGAGATTTCCATTCATCTCCAAACAGATATGCAGGGTACTTTGTGAGCTGACTAGTGAAAAGGTAAATAAAAACAAAAGTACAAGAGCACTGAGGTTTCAAAAAAAACCCAGGCAAAGCCAATGGGTTTCAAACTCTGAGCTTTTTCTGGTTTCCTGATTGGGGATGAACTTAGGAGCCCCTCAGAAAAACAGAACCAGTTTTAGGGGAAAGTAAGTCAAACATGATAATCCTTTGAAATGTTGTTCTTATAAAATATAGCCATCTCTCTCAGACAGCCATGACATCAGTCATGACCTGTACATTCTTTTCAAAATACATCACTCAGTCCATTTAAAGTTACAAAATATGTTACTCAGTGCAGAAATAGAGTAACAGTTGTTATGACCAAATTAAAGTCTCCCCTCAGATACCTCTTTTATTGACAGTGGTGGTACACAGGAGCATTACAGCCATTACATAAAGTGCTGTATTCTCAACCTATAAGATTTGGTGAGAAATAACTTCTGAAATTGATGTTGTGCCCTAACAAGTAGCTTTCTAGTTAAGGTTTACAGATACTTTTATTTTTTTTTTCTTAATGCCTTCTCTGTACTCTGTTCTATAAGTTATCACATTCCTGCAATTATTTGTTTATATCTCTCTCCCTTACTGAGAACCAGTGGAGCTTGTCGCATGATTGCTCATTATGCACCCAGAATATAAAAAAAAAATTCCAAGACCTTATAGTGACACTAAAAAATAAAAAGAGAAAGAGAAACTACTCTTCAGACGAGGATGTCAGACAATGAATGTAGAAAGGATAAGAGAATTAGTAAATTGCCATTTTCCAAACACAACACACTAGCATTCAGAAAAGGGTCATCAATGAATGCTAAACCATTGGGAGGTTAAGATATGGCTGGGGAACAGGATATTTACTGTCAAAGAACTAAAGAGCTGCTTCAGAGCAACATGGATTCTGGTAAAATTGAAACAAGAGCCAACATCAAATTTATGGGTGGAAGAATGGTGAAATTATTGATGCCTTACAAAAAGCTTAGAAGGACAATGCCCCAAAGAAATCAACTTATAAATAGATTCCTATTTGTCCCTGTTGAAAAGGGACAAAACTCTGTCAAAGATGAAGCCCACAGCTGCAAACAGTCCACATCAATTTGTGAGGAAAGAACATAATCTCTTTCATGAACTAATTGAAGAGGACTAACAATTAATAGCACAAACAGTAGCCAACATCATATATATCTCACTGGCTCAGCTTACACAATTCTGACTGAAAAATTAAAGTTGAGCAAACTTTCCATTTGATGGGTGCCAAAACCATTGCACTCAAATCGGCTGCAGACAAGAAAGAGCTTTCAACGGAAATTTTTAACAAGTGGGACTAAGATCCTGAAGCATTTCTGGGAAGAATTGTAACAGGAGATGAAACGTGGTGGTAGCAGTACAATCTTGAAGACAAAGTACAATCAAACTTATGGCCACTAAGAGGTGGAAGTGGTCCAGTCAAAGCAAAATTGGACTGATCAAGAGAAAGGTCATGGAAAAATTTTGGCATTTGCTTATTGACTTTCTGAAAGGCAAAAGAACGACCATCTGGTTATTCTGAGAGTGTTTGGAGAAAGTTAGCTTACTGGAAAAAAGTGCCCAGGAGTCTTTCCCCACCATGACAAGGTTGGTTCTTGTTGTTTCCTTTCATCAAATAAGAATAATTTTGTGAAAGTTTCAATGGAAAATCATTAGGCATTCACCTTACAGTCCTGATTTGTCCTTTTCTACCTTCCTTTTGTTTCCTAACCTTAAAATATCTATTAAGGCACCCATTTGTCTTTAGAAAATACTGTGCTAACATGGTTAAATTTGCAAGATACTCTCAGTTGTTTGGGGGTGGAGTAAACAACTGGTATTATCACTTACAAAAAGTGCCTTGACCTTGATGAAGCTTGTGTTGAGAAATAAAGTTTATATTTTTATTTTTATCTTTTACTTCCACTTTTCCATGAACTTTTGAAGTCCCCTTGCAGACTTGAAATTAGCTGAAAGCACGCTTTAACTGCTCTCACCACAACAAAATGGTAAGTGTTGAAGTAATACCTATGTTAAGTAGCTTGATTTAGACATTTCACAACATATACATACACCAAAATATTGTGTGGCACACCATAAATAGATACAATTTTTGCTTATCAATTAAATGTATGAATTTTTAATAAAGAAAAGAATATAAATATCATGGACAAGCCATTGTGCCTATTGATGTGATTCATTGGAGAAAGACCTTATATCATCATTGTAGTATTTTTGTCAAAAAATATTTCCACTGGGTGGTGCCTGTGGCTCATCGAGTAGGGCGCCAGCCCCATATACCAAAGGTGGAGGGTTCAAACCTGGCCTTGGACGAACTGCAAAACAAGAAAAAATAGCCAGGCTTTGTGGTGGGCACCTGTAGTCCCAGCTACTCGGGAGGCTGAGGCAAGAGAACCGCCTAAGCCCAGGAGCTGGAGGTTGCTGTGAGCTGTGTGACGCCACAGCACTCTACCGAGGGCAATAAAGTGAGACTCTGTCTCTACAAAAAACATATATATATATATATATTTCCAGTGATTCTAATCATGAGGAAATAATCAAGCAAATTAAACTTATGGGACATTCTGCAACACACTTGGCCCAAATGCTTCAAAAATGCCAGTGTCATGAAAGTCCAAGAAAAAATAAAAACCTAAACAGAACACTCCTAAAATAAAAGATTCCTAGAGAAATCACTCCTAGAGAAACTCATCATCTGAATGCAATGGCTGATCTTTGACCCTGGAGTTAAAAAAAAAAAGAAAACCTATAAGTGTTATTATTTAGACAACTGGAGACATTAGAACATATGTAATATTAGCATATTTTATTAGGGGAATTTAAATGTAATATGATACTACTATATAGTATTAAATACCTAAATTGTGATAATAGCATTATGTGTATGTGGAAGCATGTTTTTGTTCTGGAAGGCATGTGTCAAGGCATCAGCAATGATAGAAGCATAATACTATGGCAGATATTAACACTTGAAGGACCTGGGGGATGAGCATGCTTATTGTAGGATGTTCATTGTATAGTAAAGTTTTCTTCAATGATTTTGGAATTTAAGAAACAGTTAAGCACTGGGACTATACAATGAAAAAAACAAGTCTCTCTTCCCCAAGGAAATCCTAGTTTTGTAAAAGACATGGTATGATCAAATGTTGTAGTATATGCTGATAGGTGCATGAATATAGATATAAAAAATACACAGTGACACAAAGACATGTGAAGGTCAAAGGAAATTAAGAAGGGAGAGAGGGAGGAGGGGAGAGGTAAAAACGTACCTATGGGTACAATGAACACTATTAGGGGGATGGGCGCACTAAAGACCCTGACTGACGCATTCTAAAAGTTATTCGGGTACCAAAATAATTTGTACTCCTTGATGTTTGGGGGAAAAAACCATAGTGAATAGAGAGAAAAATTTGTTAATAAAATTGTTATCATTATGGAAAATAACAAAAATAAAGAAAAATTGGGTTTGGAGTGGTGGCTCATACCTGTATTACCAGCACTCTGGGAGGCGAAGGTGGGAGGATTGCTTGAGGTCAGGAGTTTAAGAACAGTGTGAGTAAATCAAGATCCCATCTCTACTAAAAATCAAAAACTTAGCTAGGTGTGGTGACTGAGGTAGGAGGATTGCTTGAGCCCATGAATTTGAAACTGCTGTGAGCTAGGCTGAGGCCATAGCAGTCTATCCCATCTGATCTCAAAAAAAAAAAAAAAAAAGTATGGAGAATCTTCAAAGAGCTAAAAATAGACCTTTCATTTGCTCTCAAAATCACATTACAAGGTATCTACCCAGAAGAAAAAATATCATTTTATCTTAAAGACATTTGCACTCAAATGTTTATAGCAGCTCAACTCTTAATCACAAAGATGTGGAAACAATCCAAGTGCCCATCAATCCATGAATGGATAAGGAAACTGTTGTATATGTATACCATGGAATACTATCCAGCCATGAAGAAAGATGGAAACGTTATGTCTTTTGTATTTACCTGGAAGGATTTGGAGAATATCCTCCTAAGTAACGTATCACAAGAATGGAAAAGTAAGCATCAATGTACTCCATATTAATATGAAACTAGTTGATAAACAACTACACAAAAGAAAAACACACTTTAGTTCAAGAAGTGAGGAAGGGAAAGAGCGGAAGGAGTGTGGTAAGTTTTCACTTACTGGGTACAATGTAGGGGTATATGGCACACCTCTGGGTGAAGGGCTCGACTGCAACTTGGACTTTACCTAATAAGTGCAAACAATGTAGCCCAATCGTATGTACCCTTATTTTAATCTGAAATTTAAAAAAAAGAAGGAAAAATGTAGAAAATTCAAATTCTCATATGCTATGGTCCAGAGTAATTACTGTTAATATTTTATTAATTTGATTTATTTCTTTTTCTATTCATTATATATATGTTCTTTTCTTTCCTCCTCCAACACAGTTACCACTTTTACCACTGGAAGATAAAAGCACAAAACAGAATTGACATGTGATTTTCAGTTCTATTCTTTTTTTTCACTCATTGTATCATTACAGATTATTTTCCTTGCCGTTAACATTTCCTTGAGACTTCCATTTTAATGGCATCATAATATTCAATTATATTCTCCCATTGTTGAAGATTTTGACCATTTCCAAACACTCTCGATTATAAATGCTTCTAAGGAAATAATCAGAGAAAAGGGGTTTGGATAGCAAAAGGAAATGCTGGTAGCAGTATAAAAGTAAGTAAACTTGGGCAGCACCTGTGATTCAAGGAGTAGGGTGCTGGCCCCATATACTAGGGGTGGCAGGTTCGAACCTGGCCTGGCCAAAACTGCAAAAAAAAAAAAAAAGAAGAAGAAGAAAGTAAACTTTTGATTATTCTATTGATATATTCCTTTTACTCATTTTATAACATGAGAATGGGATGCTAATTTTCCTTTATCTAATTTTTCAGTTAGTTTATAATCATATTACATACCTAAATAATTTTGCTATTTTAGTTCCTAGTAGTATTTGATATTGAAGTAAGAATGTAATAACATGAGGTTATATGTTAATATTAAGTATTTGTAACATGAGAAGTTATAATTATCTTGATTTTTCAACTTCTGAAAGAAATTATAATCAAAGAACCATTTCAAAGGAAATACTTTATTACATTAAAATAATTTTCCTTATTTCACATCCCTTTAACCTTTCCCTCAAACTTCTCTGCTATGGATTTTATTGTCTCTTAAAGTGAAAATGTCTTAGTGAATTTATGTAAAAGTATCTGAAAGATAAATTACCCAATAAATTAACGGTCCAGAATAATTTTTTCACCTCTTCTGTGGGGAAAAAAATATAGCACTGTTTGGAGAAGTTTAAAGGGGAAAGGTACTGTGTCTGATCTTCCATTTATGGGAGGGTAATTTGATAGAACTTTTTTGTAGGACAACACAGCAATGCCCAGTAAAGATTTAAATTGTGTGACCATATTCTTATTGTTATTTTAATGTTTTAAAAACACATATGGACAACTTTTAATTGTCTTTGGGAGACAGAGGATAACATGGCTAACGAAAACCTTAAAGTCCATTGAGAGTTGACTTACACACTTCATACCCCTTTGATTAAAGATTTTATCAAATCTTCTAAGAAATCACAAAGTGATGAACAATCATGATTCTCTGCTTTACTCTGTCTCCACACTACTCTTGTCAGATATATTAGTAATTAGTGAAATGGCTAAATAGTCAGCCACAGTGAGACGGAGTAGAGGCAAAAAGCTAGTATAATCTCCAAACAGGACAATCACACAGTGAACAATTACAGTTTGACTGTGCAGTAGATTACAAATTATGCCCAACAGATCCCCTCTGTTCAGACCTCTCATTACATCATGCAAAATGCATTGTGTATAGTAAGCCTTTCTATAAATGGTTCTTAGTAGAGGATGTGCTGGAGTGTCAATGGGGATTCTAAATAAATTAAATGGTCTAGTGCAGAGAAAAGAAAGAAGGTAATTAGGAAGATGCTTAATGGTTGGGTAGTGCTAATACCCAACCATTAAGTCTCCAGTCTCCAATACCTCTTCAGAGACTCCCTTTATGTTATCACAATTCCTATAAAGAAGAGGTAACAAATCAGATACATTCCATCTGCTGAAGGCATTTTATAATCATGCAAGTCTTCCTAAATGGCAATTTAAGTGAAATCAATTTTTTTGGCCTCATCCAGTTCCAACCTGCATTTTCTAAATGAGCAGAGCTGCCTATTGAAGACATGAAATGTTTTTTTCTTTATAGGTCAAGAACGATGTTCCTAATACACTTCCTACAATTTTTATTCTAAATCCAAAAATATTCTTACTTAGGTGTCTGCTTGTGTGTGTCTCAAGAGAGAGGTGACAAGTCCAACGAAAAAGGAGGTAAAGATATGTTAACCTGCTGAGAACTATTTCTTTCTTTTTTTTTTTTTATTGTTGGGGATTCATTGAGGGTACAAGAAACCAAGTTACACTGATTACATTTGTTAGGTAAAGTCCCTCTTACAATCCTGTTTTGCCCCCAAAAGGTGTGGCACACACCAAGACCCCACCCCCCTCATTCCTTCCCTCTGAGAACTATTTCCTTTTTTTTTCTTTTTTTTTTTTTCCAGTGGTAAGACAGAATTTATTTACAGAAAAGAATACAGAAAGCACTAAAGCTCCTGGTAGAGAGAGAGAACTCAAGTGGGGAGAGAAAAGCTCTCTCCCTTTCTCTCCTGGTCTTTCCCCATCTCCCCCTTTAGGCTTTTAGTCTTGGGGTATATAAGGTGTATGGGTTCCTTGGCCAGAAAACGAATGAACACAGTCCCTTCCGCCTGGGGCAAGGTGAATGAAGGTATCAATGAATGAACACAGTCCCTTCGCCAGGGCAAAGTGAATGAATGTATCAATGAATGGACACAGTCCATTCATGGAATTGAGGCCTAGGAAATTCACATGAAATTGACCTAGGCATAGGAAATGGGGGTTCCACATTTAGTCCTAAGTGTAAAGTGAAGCAGACACCAAGGCACAGGTGTCTCCTCGGCAGTTGTCCAGCCTTTTTGGCTATTGGAGCCTCCGGTGGGGGTTGGAGGTCCCCTTCCTTGCCTGTCATCCAGCCCGCTGGTTCTCCAGCTGGCTGCCGCAGCACCTACACCACCAAGGAGGAGGCGGCAGGTCTGCCAGGGCGCCAAATGTCCTGCATCAATTCTCCTTCTCCAAGTAGAAACTCTAACTGCTGTTAGGGAAAAAAGGGCGAAGACTCCATCTAACTGCTTCCTGCTGAATCGGGCGATGATAGAAGGGGGCAGTTAGGGTTTCTCCGGAGGGAGAGTGATACAGGGGTTCAAGGACTGGAATCTTTATTGCGTGTGGCTTGATGACATTTCTGGAAAACATAAATCTGATCAGTATAATCAGTAATAGGCAAAGGGAGAACAGCGTCAGGTCAGAAGCACTTATTCAGTGATGCTAAAAGAAAACCATATTAGGATTTTTCTTGCTGTTTCCTAAATGATAACTTCAAACTTTCTTTTGGCTCACATGTGTAGGTGGTCTGTGGTTGGCTGTCTTCATTGTCTGACTCCGTGAGAACTATTTCTTAATATATGACAGCTGTTTATGTTACAGATCCCAAAATTTATTTGGACAAATCTGTATTGTCCTCTTGATGTCACTCTTTATATCTGGATTCATGTCTTTCATATTTAAATGCAAATACCAATTATTTTATAAATATCATGGGGATCTGAAAATATTTCTTATCCTTAAGCTATCATATAGTTAATTTGTGATTTTAGCTATTATTTTAAAATGGAGCTCCTGACTTTAAAGTTTTATGCACTTTCATAGACTAATCAATTACATCCAAAGCAGAATGGCAGCAGGACCTCTGACAGCAGTCAACATAAACAGTGAGGGTCATTTATAGATTTTAGATATTTGGTTGACTCCTCGATAAATACAGAAGTGTTAAATTTACCAAGTTCATCATTTAGTCTTTTCACTCATTTCCTTTTATTTTACTAGGTCCAGTTTTGTTTTTTTCTTTTTTTTTTTCAGGGTAACAAAGAGATATATTATTTAGGAAGAACAAAGAGAAAGTTTAGAGCACTTGCAAAGAGAGTTGAAAGTGGGTCCCTCTCATGGAGGAGAAAAGACCAGTTTTGATTTTTTCTTAAAAATTGGTCATTGCTATAGTATCTTTCCTTTCCTCCTGGCAGACTCAATATAAAAATTCAACAAAATTTAATAACAGCTCACCCCTACTGCCTTTTCATAGGGCAAGTCTTGTACGACCTGTTAAAGCAAATATTTTCCCAATATTGTTCTACATGAAACAAATAATAAGCAATGGAGTACAGAATGAGATCAGTGCAAAATAAAGTCATAACACTCTGCAAGAGTATGGAGGAGAAACTATTAATTCTTAACTTGGGAACTGAGAAAAGTTAGATAAAGATGTACAAGTATTTGGGTTTGAATAGCTGTAAACTTATTCGAAGCAGAGGTTTTATCTTTATATCTCTAGAACCTCCCTGAATGCTTGGAACATTGTATATACTCAAGGAACTCTGTTGAGTAAAAGAGATAATAGACATGAATAGCTGGAAAGTAGAGAAAGACATGGTAGGTTAAGGGTTGAGTATGAAAAGCAGAATAGTCTTACACCTCACATGTTTGAGAGCAGCGACCAGCCCGGTGTGTCCTCGGTATGAAGGGAGTTAGTCAATCAGGCTAGTGCACCCTTCTAAGCAAGTCTGAAACTCTCTTTCTGGAAAGGCTTTTGGAGCTGTTGTCCTATAAGGTCTGACAATTAAGTTCGCAAACTCACTCTAAAAAGAGAGCTTTGAAGTTTACCAAGGGGAGTACTTCAAAGATGACCATAGTGATACTCAGCAGTTCGATATGTAGCACTTTTTCTAGAATGAGTTGTAGCTGAATTGTGAGACCTCCTTTATCTGCATACTTGGTGCACAGTATAGCGTGTGGCGGGTACTTTAAACAATTGTGGAGTCAATGAGTAATCATTATGGAAAGCGACTTTAATATATCGTAACATGTCACAGGATAACCTTTAAGGTTCTATAATCTTAAAACTTTCCTACTATAAAACATTAACTCAGACAGTATAGATAAAATATAACAAATATTCCTTTAAGTGCACAGACATGCTCAGAAGAATTTTTTTAAATCTCCAAAATCAAAAATTAAGGAAGAAATTGCAAACCAGAGGATAAATTCATGAAGGTTTGAAAATAGCTATCATGAGGGCTTGGTTGGATTCAGTAATGAATGGGCCTGAGTTTTAACATCCAAGTGGGATCATAAGACAAGATTTGGGGCAGATATAATTTCTGCCCAAAGCAGCGGCTGAACATCAGTAATCCAGTATAGTAGAAAAAGTCACCCTGCAAGCTCATGATGAAAAAAAAAAATACCATGAGAATTCATAAGAACCCATGAAAAGAAAACCTGAGATTGGGGAAGTGGGGAACAGCAAGCAACTCTCACTGGAGTGGAAACGAGATATAATAGAAATGTGCAGGCCATTGGTATAGTAACTGGTTCACCTCTCCGTGATCCCAAAAGCAAAGGCTTCGGTTGAAAGGGTGGCTAATGTGAATGATTCTTTCCCTATTGTTTTTAACCTAATTTGTAGTTCTTTTTACAAATTAAAAAAAACAAAAACCCAGTTTATTCTGTCATTATGTATTTAAGTTCATTACTCTGCTTTGGAGGTCCAGTTGACTAACAGTGAACACAGTGGTGGATTTCAATAAATGTTTATTTAAAATATGTTCCATTCCCTTATTTAACTTTGGTAACTTCTGCTAAACATTGTGACAAATGTGTTTTATGTCCAAGAATGCTTGGAAAATAAAGCCAGACTAGGTTTGACCCTGGCTATCTCATTATTTCTTTGTGGCCTTGCCCCTCTCAAATAAACAGTTTATCTTTGAATTTTTGAGAATTCTTACTTTTAGAAAATTTGAATTACATACTAAGGGTAATTTTCATGGTGTGGGAGGTTTAATTTACTTATAGAAGATTTGAATTACATATTATTCACTGTCCAAGGGTAATTTTTTATGGTTTTAGAGGTTTAATTTACTTATTAAGAATATAGCAGATGAAGTTTGTATTAAATGA
Organism: Perodicticus potto; assembly: GCA_963574655.1. Lineage (NCBI taxonomy): Eukaryota > Metazoa > Chordata > Mammalia > Primates > Lorisidae > Perodicticus > Perodicticus potto. The sequence goes on from CAUYRH010093543.1 coordinate 73,065, forward strand.
AAAACATATTTGTGACTTTCCATGAAGGTCAGAACAACCACATTTAAAAATTATTAACAGTTACTTGGTTTAGAAAATTTAGTTCTTTTCATATCTTTTAAAGCAAAACTCTTTAATTTACTTGAAAAGAAAAAAAATATTTTTCCCTATAGGCTTTGAGGTTCATATTTTTTTCCTGTACAGATTTAGCTAAAGATTTGATACATTAACTTTTTTAAGGGATAATAAAAATATGACACTTGGAAGTTTTTAAAAGTTGGGTTTATTTACAGACTTTTTAACATTTTGTTACACATGATTTTTATTCTATCAAATCTGAAGAAAAAAAATATTGAATGTTTGTTCACTCAGAATTAATTCATTCAAGTGAGATATATTTATTGAGTACCTGCTATGAACCAGGCAGTGAATAAAGAAGCTTTATTCTCGTGAAGCTTAGAGTCTTAGCAAAGGATGGCACACGATAAATACAGAAACATAAAATATAAGCCAGACAGTAGTACATGTTATGAAGAAAAATTAAGCAAGGCAGAGGGACAAGGGACAACAGATGGGACTCTGCTATTTTCCGTAGCTTGACAGGATCCTCACTTTTATGGTTTAGAATCTCATTTTGAATTCTACATAATTTAAGGATCATGCTAATAATTCCAAAGCCCAGGTCCTGCAAAAAATCTAATATCTAGTATATCAAAACACGCATTTCTTAGAAAAGACAACATTCATATGGACCCAATGATGAAATATATACCTAGGCACAGTGTTCTTTGGCAATATACAAATTATGAGGTTAGGTAAATATAGTTTTCTTTTTGAAATACTCAAAGTCCTTTCCTTATGAGCAAATTGTGTTCTTAAAAGTTCAATTTTAAGTATGCATTTGGGTCTATGGACACATTTTCCCGTAGAAATAAAATTAAGTATAAGGCTATATAACTAAGTTTATTAGCTGAAACATGGTTAATTAAAAGAGAAGAAATAGTAGAAAATAATATCGCTTCCAATTATAGCATTAAATACAATGGAAAAGAACTAGATTTTTTTTTTTCTTGAGGAGTGATACTAAAGTAGATCCAGTTTATTTAGAGGAAAACAAAGAGAGGGAAAGGAAATGAAGACAATGGTGAAGAGACCCAGGAGCATTTTCAAGGTCTTTAGAAGTTACTGGGGTGATTTTTTATGTCTAATTATTTTCCTTTATTTTTGAGAAACCATGTTATTTAGCCTACTCATATTAAATCATGATTAGAGTTGATTTGTAGTTCTCCTCTCAAATCTAATTAAGAAAAGAGACATAAAGAAGGTAAGATTTTTCTTAGTCTTGGGAATAATGAAAGAGGCAGAACAAAGTTTGTTAATAAGAATGTTATTACACTGAAGCACTATTTGAAATAACAAAGACTTGGAAATAAACTTAATGTCCAATAGTAGGAAAATGCAAAAGAAACACCAAAGACCGTGCTTCTGAAGAATATTTAATGAAGTAGGAAGAAAACGAACTATGTTCACTGAGAAAAAAAGGTAGTGACAAAAGTATGATTCTATATAGATTTTTCTAGAGGATTTTCAAAGTGGAAATTTTAAAGTATCATCTCTAGGTGGTAAAATAACTAGTGTGTGTGTGTGTATTATTTATTTATTTATTTATTTATTTATTTATTTATTTATTTATTTATTTATTGATGGGAGTCCACTGAAACCATGGTGAAAAGGCCCCTGCTTGGTGATATCCTATCCACACCAACAGCAGTAAAGGTGAATGGCATTCCTGCCTGAATACATCACTCACGTGTGAAACCAGCCAGCGATGGGGAGTGGATGGTCCAATGTCATCCAGAGCATCCCCACCGTCTTACCCTGAAAAAACAGACCACAGTCCTACCCCAGTCACATACCAGGAGCTGACTGGTGTACGCATGGCAGAAGCTTGCGGGTGAGCAGCAGGGGCATGGGACTGATTACTGATTCTTTGCTTTGGACTTTTCCACCTTCCTTCTTTAATTTTAGGTGTAAGGCATGATGAAGGTTGTGAAAAATGTATCCAAAAGGTAACCCAAACTGTCAAAACGGTTGTATTGGTTTACTCTTAGTATGAATGTACAGCAAAGCCTGAAGATACTTGCATGCATTTTATTTATATTTTTAATTTTCTAAAATGAGTATTATTGCTTTATAATTTTTAAGGTATTTTTCTGAGTATGAGTTGCATAGGAAAAGTAATGGGAAAGGTTTTAGAATAACTGTGTTCAACATATATCGTAATGAACTATGTGGAAAAATAATATCTCTAAGAAGGAAGCACCTGAAAAAGATCTGTGTTTACTTCACTTTTCTTTAAATGAAGCAAACAACCTGGTGGTAAAGAATCTATGGACAGAAAAGTGTGGTGGCCCAGATTTTAGGACCTGTGAAATGAATCTCCATACTATATTCTCTCTCTTGAACTACCTTGTGAGAGCCCTATTTTCCTGACTGCAATTTGACCAATAGCAGTACTTTTCCTCTAAATAGTACTCCTGAATAACAAAAATTAGACACACAAACATTCTACACAGTGTATATTGAGTATCTTCCACCAGCTATCTTCAGTCAGAAACCAATGAGTCAGCCCAAGACTGAAATCTGGACTGGGATCTTCAAAAAGGGTTTAAATCTATCTCTCTGCCTCTCTGGAGGCAGAACCCTCACTTAAAAGTTGTCAAAGAAATTCAAGAAAGGAGCACTGTGTTCCAGGATGCAGTCCTGTTCCCACATGCTGTCACCAGTGTTCTAGGTCATCACGACCCTCTAATCCCAGGTTCTGGGTTTCTTCTGGGCTGCAACATTTTCTTACAGGTGCTCTGACTTTAAATGAGTCCCACCATATTGCAGCAATCATAAGATAATTCTCATGCATTTCCTTGTATTTTAAAGTTTCTTTAAAGGAGCCTTAAGAAGTGTCTTTGAAGGAATTTGATCATAGTAAGTGCAAGACAGAGGGCTGAGCTGACCAGATCCTTCTGCAGTGGGAGTGTGTGACTGTGGAAGCTACTAAGTCTGGGGAAACTTCAGAGCCTCGAACAGCAGCTCGGCACATCTATGGGAAGTGGGCTCCAGCAGAAGCTCCAGTGAAGTGTCCCCTGGCAGACACCCATATGAACTCTTCGGGGAAACTACATTTCTATAGAGAGAAAGCCCTGGACTGCCATGGGCCATTGTTGAAATGTGAAGCTGTCTCAAGCCAGGAGTCTAAGAAGAGCAAAAAGAGAGCTTTTGAGGAGTCAGAGAAGGAGCAGAATAACTCTTCACAGTGTTCAAAGCAGAAATATGTCTGTCTTGCTGTGGAAGACTGAGACTTGTTAAATTCCTATTGATTGGCAGTTACAAGTTGACCTTTCTCCCCCCAGCTCTAATGTAGGAGGGACGGGAACTGATACTGATTTACTTTTGTTTGATTTTTACCTATGGCATTAGCATAGTAAGCAGATATTTCTACTTCTGTGGCAGGAGAGGGGAATGGTAGGGAAGTATGTAATAATTTCCTTTTTCTTTCTTTTTCTTTTTTTTTTTTTTTTTGCCGTTTTTGGCCAGGGCTGTGTTTGAACCCACCACCTCCAGCATATGGGGTCAGTGCCCTACTCCTTTGAGCCACAGGTGCCACCCTGTAATAATTTCTAATGTATATTTTCAATACATAGCAATTTTTTCGAATAAACATTTTTGCTGTCCTTAAGTTCTGCTTGTAGATTATAGACTGGGACCACAGGAGATGACACATTGGTTTGGGATCCAAGGCCAGGTGAACCAAAAGGGCAGCTTAGCATTCCTCAGAGATTTGTGGGGTTCTGTTCAAGACACAATAAAGTAAATGTCATAATAAAGCAAGTCACACACACATACACACACACACAAAAGCAGCAAACTTTTTCCCCCCATGTGAACGGGTTTTCTAAAAAATGTCAGAGACTCAATAGATTGCTTTGTTCAAAATATTGAAACTGAAACATAGTTTCCCTGTAATTCTTTCTCCCATTATCTTTCTAAATCGAAAAGTCAATAAAATATTTTTTAAAAATAGTTACAGTAAATATAAAAGTTTTAAAGCAATGTCCTTCATTTTGTTTCAAAGAACTAAGTGTTTCACTTGGTGGACCAGTGGGAGAGAGGTTGGGGTCAGAGCCACTCTGGCATCTAAAACACTGCCACCGTAAGGCTATGGAGCCCCTTTTTGCTTCTGATGATGAAACTTCAACAATTACCCAAATGTTAAAGTGGTGTAGAACAACATAGGATAATTTCTAGAACTAAAACCAAAAACGAAGTGTGCTTAGTGACCTTGCATCTTTGAACTGAAGTGGAACAATAACAGACATTGTCTCCACGGACACAAGTGTAGAACCTTGTCCACCACCAGAGAATGTTGATCTATGAAAAATGCAGACAAAGGTTTAGAAAGGCAGGCTGGGGACCCACTCTCTCATCAGAGCTGCTGTAGCTTATTTTAGAATTTTTCTTCTTTACAATTTCCCTCAAGGTTTTCTAAACTTTAATTCACTGAAGTTCAAACCAATCGTGTCAGTAGAAAATGTTGCTTTTATCATAATGATACAAATTTGGAGATTTACAAATTTTCATGCAGGCACCTCTTTTAATTGAGAAATCTAGAAAGCAGTATTTCCTATTTTAAATTCCTGTGAGATAGGCACATTACTGTTCTAATTTTATGGAAGAGTCTTGGAGTGGGTTAGCGACTTGTCCAAGGTCTCCCTGGTAGGTGACAAAAGATAGGATCTGACTTAAAACTGACTCTAGGGCCCCTGGCGACTTAATGCCTGGGATTTGCTGCCTTACTTTGGATGCTTAAAATTTTCCACCACTAAAATCCAAGTTACAATAATAATTTTGTTAGCAACATACTTGATTATTCATTTTAGAATAAATTCCTAGAAACAGAAGCATGAACCAGTGGACCCTGAACTCTTACTACATGAAGACAGATCAGAGCCAAGTTCAAAGCTTGGTCTGCAGAGCTAAGCCACCTGTGTTTAAAGCCTCTCTGCTATTGACTGGCTGTGTGTCCTTGGATGAGTTCGCTCATCTCACAGTTCCCATCTGTCTGATAAAGTTAACTTAATTCTTAATTCAGAACTATGGAGAGAACCAAACCAGTCAACACATTTAAAGTCTGGCAGGCACATAATTGATTATTAGTGCATGACTGAATTACCCTTGAGACAGTTTGTATAAATTTGCACTCCCTAGCAGCAAGAATTTTTATTATGCTAAGCCACTAAAATTTGGGGTTTGAATTTACTTCTCTTGATCAGGCAACACAACCTCATGGATATATGTGCACTTTTGACCTGATGGTGGTTCTCAAGTTGCTAACTCCCAAAGAACCTCTTCCTTTTCTCTGCTAATCACTGCTTACCTTTCCCAAACTGCCATTTTCCACAGTTGTACACATTGCCCTCAATAAGGCTTTGAATGACTTGCAGGCTTCTTAATCAGCTTCCACCCTCTGAAGAGCTTAAAACAGTCTACAGGATCTGTTCAGTTTTAGCCTCGTCACATGAGAGTGCACTTGTTTCCACAACGCATCACTGACCTCTGAATGTGCGCGAGGCATCATTCAGCGTTTATTTGGCATTTATTTAGCACATGTTTACTGAGCACCTCTTATGTGCTAACACTGTGCTAAGTGTTTGGGATAGAAAATGAGCCGGCACAGCCTGAGCCTTCTAGGAGCTCACGCTGAAATCGTCTAACCATGTCCCCACCATTGTCTCAAATATATCAATCACCTGTAATTGTAGGGGAGAAAGTACTCTGGGGAGTAGACGAACAACACACCAGCCTATAATCTTGCTCCACACCCTCCAATATGAACCTGGGTTCCTTTAAGCCATTTCAGTCCAGAGGTAGAATGATAGGTCCATAATAACATTCCTCCGCCCTCAATTATGGGGCCTGCTGCACTTCTTCAAAAGCCTTGAACATCTCTGCACATTCCTGGAGGTCTTCTCGTATGTGCTCATGAGCTCGGTCATCTCGCTGATCATATCTTTCCCTCTACTCTCCTCTTTCCTAGTGCCCTGAATAAGTGGTCCTCCAGTCTTAAATTAGAAGTCCTCGTATCCTTGTGAAAGTTGAGGAATTCACTCTTCCCTCCTTTTAGAGCTAAACACCTATACCTGGTTGAAATCAGGGTTTCCTTTGTTGGTGGGCTGGTTGAGAAGAGTGTTTATATTTATTCACTTTCTTCTCTTGCTAGAACTCATATGTGGCTCTGTGGGTCTGGTATGAATACCAGTTGAAAGCCCCACCCATGTCACAATTCATTCTCTCTCTCTCTCTCTGTCTCTCTCTCTCTCGCAGCAGGACCTTGAGATATGCCCAGACATGTCTGACTTCTGTTATAAGGGCATTCTCTGAAGCTGAGATTTTTTTCTTTACATGCTTATAAAAAGGACTGTACATAAAAAGTTCACAGGAATAATATCATCAAACTTCTTAAAGGAATTGTGTTGGAGGTAGTGATATGCTGTATGAAATTTGTTCTTATTCTCTATATTTTCTAATGTTCTGTAATATAGTTATATGGTTTTTCTGCCAAAAAACATATATAGCCATATCGAAGAAAGGCATGGTGTTTCTGGAAAATCATGCCGTCTATGGCAAGCCATCGGCTGTTGTGGGCAGACTGGACTGATATGATAAGGCTGGGGCTGGAGTAGAGCTGGTGATCCAGCCTGCCTGTTACAGGCTGAGGTTTTGATAGAACTCTAGTTTTGCTCGGGAAAGGGGGACTAGGCACACAGAAAAAGAGAGAAAACCCATTTTACATGTACGGAGCACATACGTCTAGTGAAGGAAACCAAAACAACATTCCTTTTTAAATTACTTGACCAAGGCTGAAATGCAGGGGCACACTCTGCCCCTCCCCCGCCTTTGCCACCTGAAGGTGACAAGTCCCTTCGAGGTACTTTCCAGCTCAGAAACAGAACTCAGAGATGGCGCCAGAGGCTCTAGGAGCAGACTTCACTTTTCCCACAATTTACCTTCCCACATTTGGGAAGTCTGAGACACCCTCTTTTTTGTCTTGTCGCTTTATGGGATTTATGGCTCTTTGTTAAAATATTATTTGGGCCAAGGCCCTGAGCCACTGCCTTGAAGTGTACCTTTGAACTGAGGTGAATAAACTTCTGCTCGCTTTTCTTTGGTTAACCTGACTTTTTTCAGAAAAGTGTCTAAACTAAGAATCTAAAAAGGGATAAAAAAGCAGTTTTGTTTCCTTTCCAGGTCTCTTCGGCCAGCGGGATATATTCTTCACTGGGTGGGAGTGGCTCGGGACTTGCAGGTGGTGAGTTGCAGCGACTCACTCACTTTCCTGTGGACAGTCTCACTTTCTTTTGTCAGCTCTGTCTTGAGGATGAAGCCTTAGTTATCTCTCACACCCTTCACAGTTCAACCCAGTGCATAGTCAGATGCACTGGGACACACCATGTTTACTGACTTCATCTCTGTCTTCCCAACACATTTTAAATCATCCTTTATCAGTTTCTTTATCAGAAAAAAAGAATTTTTATTTACTCAGTCTAATTTTTCTTCCAGTCATTTTAATGCACCCAGAACTTACTGGTGCACTAGCACTTTGGAAAAGAAATAGAATGCTGCTAATAACCTGTGCTGAATGTGGTAGAATTACTTGATAGTTTTACTGTGTTTCAGAATATGTTTTTAGTATGTTTACTATCTAATTTAAGGTGTGTTTGTGGTTACTGTTTATATATAAACCGTGTCATTTATATTAATTTTATTTGCATGATTTCATCTTTCTTCTGTTTATAACTTTCATAGTCTGTGGAGATTGTCTTGAAATTCTAAAAAATCATTGTATCCAATACAAAGCAAAACATGATTTTTGTAGAACATTTAATAAATGCAGAAAAACCTGAAGAAAATTTAAATAATCCATAATCCTACCACGCAGGATAATCATTTTGACATATTTTTGCATTATTCAGTTTAATGGTATTTTTCTTAATCACAGTACTATTACTGGGTTTGCTGGCTACAGATGCTCAGCGTGCTTGCCTTGCTCAGAACATCCTTCTAAAGTTTTCTTTCACCTAAATTACTCTGTTGCTACGGTACAACCTTAGCTAGATCTGATTGGTCAGAATGGGCACTGCCCTAAAAATGCTATGTGGTAGGCATAAATGGCCTTCTCAAAGATGTCTACATCTTAATCCCTGGAACCTGTTAGTATGCTATGTCACATGGCAAATGGGGATTAAAGTTACAAATAGAAATAAGGTCGCTAATAGGTGGACTGATTATCCTGGATTATCCAAGCGGACCCAATGTAATCACTAGATTTCTTAAAAGTGGAAGAGGGAAGCCAAAACGGAGAGTCAGAAAAAAAAGATGTGACACCGTTAGCAGGGTCAGAGAGATGCTATGTTGCTCTATGGAGAAAGGGAGTCCTGGGCCAGGAAATGCAGGTTCTAGCAGCTGGAGTCAAGGAAACAGATTTTCTCCTACTGCCTCAGAAAGAATTATGGCCCTGCTGACACTTTGATTATAGCCCAGTGAGATCACATTGGACTTCTGAACTACAGAACTATAGTTGTTTTAAACCACAAACTTTGTGATAATTTGTACAGCAGTGATAAGAAACTAAATTCCTTCCTTTCTTCTACTGTCTCAAAGAATAAGGGCTCCCTATGTGCCAGGCACTATATTAGGTGCCGGAGCATTTTGTTAGATGAGAACAAACAGTACCAAAGGAAATAACAGAAGGAAGCAGAGTAGAGAAAAAAAAAGGAACATTCACTCTTTCTTTCTTTTTTTTTTTTTTTTTTTTTTTGGCCAGGGCTGGGTTTGAACCCACCACCCTTACATATGGGGCCAGTGCCCTACTCCTTTGAGCCACAGGCACCTCCCAGAACATTCACTCTTAATTCCAGACTTTAGCAATTTATGTGAGTAGATGCAGCCTCTCTGCCTCTTGCCTTATTGTAGAGAGGCAAATCTCTGGATGTTTCACATAGTTTTACACCTTTTGAGAAAAAGAACCTGACTGTCTTTGTTCAAGATTATCAAGATTATCTGTTCAAGGAGGTTTGTAGAGTAGTTAGCAGAATGTGCAGAATAATCAAGTAAAATTTAGACCAGCTATTGATATAATAGCTACAAAAAAGAAATTTTCTGATGGAATGGTTCATTGATACAGATAAAAGCAGATTAGATGAATTAAAAATTTTGATTAGGAAATGTGAAATAATTTCAGCAAAAATAAAAAAAAAAAGGAAAAGCTGGAAATGTTAACTGAGCTAAGTGTAAGCTTCACCTGATTTCCTTGTAAATGTTTCTATACTTTTTTTTTTTTTTTTTTGAGACAGAGTCTCACTATGTCACCCTTGGTAGAGTGCTGTCTCACAGCTCACAGCTCTTGGGCTTAAGCGATTCTCTTGCCTCTGCCTCCAGAGTAGCTGGGACTACAGACGCCACCACAACCCCTGGCTATTTTTCTTTCTTTCTTTTATTAATTTATTTTTTTTGTTATAATTGTCGTTGTTTGGCAGGCCCAGCCTGGGGTCAAACTCCCCAGCTCTGGTGTATGTGGCTGGCGCCCTAGCCACTGAGCTATGAGTGCCAAGCCAATGTTTCTGTACTATTATGTGAAATAAAAGAGCTTAGGATATTTACTCTGATTATGTAGACAAATATTAAATTAAATTAAAAAGGATTCTATTCTTATTTATCCAGGGAACTTATACATTCTTAAAGTTTTTCTATGTTCATTATAGAAAAAAATAGAAAAATAGAAGAAAGACTAAAATCATATAAAAATCATCCCACGATAATCGTTGTTAGATTTTTCACATTATCTTCCAGTTTTTTTACCATATATTTTATATAATATATATAGCAAAATATAATAATAAACAGCATTTTTTACTATAAAGGTAGTATGTTTCATTGCAAAATATTTAGAAAACATGTAACATATAAAGAAGAAAAAATATTATCAAGCTGTTCAATTGGGTTAATAACCTTAATTAAATTTACTATAACCTAAGAAAAGTTTATCAAGTAAGTCAATCTGTTTCAGTACTGTACAATTCCCTACACTTTCTTAATCATATTAAAAAATGTTAAGTGTTGACTGGGCATGGTGGCTCATGCCTATAATCCTAGCACTCCAGGAGGCCAAGGTAGGTGGATTGTTTGAGCTCATGAGTTCAAGACCAACCTCAGCAAGAGTGAGACCCCAGTCTTATCAACAACAACAACAAAAACTTAAATGTTACATATAAAAGCAACATCAAAAGGCTATAAAAGCCATATATAACTTTCCAACATTTTTTCCCAGATAGTAAAAATTTCAACCTCTAGAAAGATTAATAGCACTGTTGAATATCTATGAATATCATCAATATAAATCCAGATGCTTATGTCACAGGTAAGTTTGTATTATAACAGTGAACATTTAAAAATACTGAATCAAGAAGAAAAAAAATAATTAAGAAAAACCACTTCCACTGAATGAGCTTAAAGATAGGTACTAATATCAAATGATTGTAAACATCAAAGTTGATATATATTATTATATTATGATATAATTATTATATTATATTATTATATATTATTCCTGACTTATAAGGCAATAAGGTAGGTCTGCTCTTATCTTACAACAAGTCCTTGTATCCTGCAGAAGTTAATAGACGTCTTGAGAAAAATTAAGTGTATGTGGCCAAGAACTTCAAAGAAAATGAAATACCTGGGAATACACCTAATAAAGGACATGAAGGATCTCTACAGAGAGAACTAGGAAACCCTTAGAAAAGAAACAGCAGAAGACATTAACAAATAAAAGAACGTATCCCTCTCTTGGCCGAAAAGAATCAACATTGTAAAACATTGTCCATACTAAACTAAAGTGAACTACAGATTTAATTCAATCTCCATCAAAACATCAATGTCATACTTTGAAGAACTTGAAAAAATAGTACTTCATTTCATATGGTACCAAAAAAAACCCCAGAAAACCTGAATAGCCAATGCAATTGTAAGAAATAAAAACAAATTTGGTGGCTTCATGTTACCAGACATCAGGTTATTCTATAAGTCTACAGTGATCAAAACAGCATGGTACTGGCACAAAGCCAGAGATATAAGTCTATGGAATAGGATAGAGAGCCTAGAGATGAAACCAAATGCATAGCACCATCTGATCTTCAATAAACCAAACAAAAGTGTACACTGGGAAAAAGAATCCCTATTTAATAAGTGGTTCTAGGAGAACTGGTTAGTCACGTGTAGAAGACTGAAACTGGACCTACACCTCTCACCACTTATAAAAATTGACTCATGGTGATAAAAGATGTAAATTTAAGGTGCAAAATGATAAAAAAAAATAAAATAAAATAAATAACTTCAGAAGAAAGTGTGGGGAAAACTCTTGACAATATTGGCCTGGGAAAAGATTTTTTGAAGAAGACCCCTTTTGCAGCGACACCAAGAATAAGTAAATGGGTCATAATCAAGGTAAAAGGCTTCTCCATATTTTTTTCTTCTTGGTTAAATCTAGGAAGAGGGTGTGATTCCAGATAGTGATCTATTTCCTTCACATTGTCAAATTTCTGGGCATAAAGTTTCTTGTAGTATTCAGAGATAATCTCTTATATCTCTATGGCATCTGTTGTTATTTCCCCTTTATCATTTCAGATTGAGGTTACTAGAGATTTTACTTTTTGTTGCCTAGTTAGTCTGGCCAAAGGTTTATCTATTTTATTCATTTTTTCATAAAAGCAACTTTTTGTTTGTAACTTTAATTTTCTGAATGATTCTTTTGTTTTCAATTTCATCAATCTCTGATTTATTTTTGGATATTTCTTTTCTTCTGCTGGGGTTAGGATTGGATTGTTCTTTGCTGGGAATATGGGACTCTGGGACTTCTTTTTCCAATTCCATAGATGGTTTTTGAGTTTGTTGATGTGCTCTCTTTCTGTTTTTCAAATATATGCATCTAAAGTGATAAATTTTCCTCTCAGGACTATTTTTACTGTATGTGACTGGTTTTGGTAGCTTATGTCTTCATTGTTGTTATGCTCAAGGAAGTTAATGATTTCCACTTTTATCTCTGCCTGCACCCAACTGTCATTCAGCATATGGTTGTTTAATTTCCATGTGTTTGTGCTGGGTTGAATGTTGGTGTTGGAGTTGAGTTCCACCTTTAATGCCATATGGACTGAGAAAATACAAGGTAAAATTTCAATTCTTTTGATTCTATTGAGGTTTGTTTTGTGTCATAGGATATGATCAATTTTGGAGAATGTTCCATGGGCCAATGAGAAGAATGTATATTCTTTAGCTTTGGGATGGAGTGTTCTATATACATCTATCAAGGACAGTTGTTCTAGGGTAACATTTAAGTCCCTTGTATCTTTGTTTAATTTCTGCTTAGAGGATCTGTCCAGCTCCATAAGAGGAGTATTGAAGTCCTCTGCTATTATGGTGTTATGGTATATCATATTGCTCAGATTAATTAAGGGCTGTTTCCTATTTCAAGCACTGAGATGAAAGAAACAATAAAAAAATCTCCCAACAAAAAAATGCCCTGGTCTGGATGGCTTCACTCCAGAATTCTATCAAACCTTCAAAGGAGAGCTTATACCTATATTGCATAAATTATTCCAAAATATTGAGCAGGAAGGAACGTTCCCCAACACATTCTACAAAGCAAACATCATCCTGATACCAAAACAAGGAAAAGACCCAACTAAAAAGGAGAACTTCAGGACAATTTCACTAATGAATAATAGATGCAAAAATTCTCAACAAGATTCTATTAAACCCAACAGACTATAGCTTCTTATTTAAAAAGTCATACATCATGATAAAGTAGGTTTCATCCCAGGGATGCAAGGCTGGTTTAACATACACAAATGCATAAACGTAATTCACCATTTCAACAGAAGTAAAAACAAAGACCATATGATCCTCTCTATAGATGAAGAAAAAGTATTCGATAAAATTCAATATCCTTTTAAAATTAAAACCCTGAAGAATATAGGCATAGGTGGCACATTTTTAAACTGATTAAAGACACCTACAAAATACCTACAACTAATATTTTACTGAATTGAGTAAAACTGAAAACTTTTCCACTTAGGACTGGAACCAGACAAAATTGTCCTCTATCACCACTACTATTCAACATAGTGGTGGAAGTTCTAGCCAATACAATTAGGCAAGACAAGGAAATAAAGGGCATCCAAATTGGAACAGAAGGGGTCAAACTCTTCCTCTTTGCTGATGATATGATCTTACACTTGGAGAACCCCAAAGACCCAACCACGAGATTCCTGGAAGTCATAAAAAAATATAGTAATGATTCAGGATATAAAATCAATGTCCACAGTCATTGTCCAATAACAGCCAGGATGTGAAGCTAATTAAGGACACACTTCCCTTCACAGTAGTGTCAAAGAAAATGAAATACCTAGGAATATACCTCACAAAAGAAGTGAAGGACCTCTACAAGGAAAATTACAAAACTCTAAGAAAAGAAATAGCAGAAGATATTAACACATGGAAGAACATACCATGCTCATGCCTGGAAAGAATCAACATTGTTAAAATGTCTATACTTCCCAACGCAATCTACAGATTTAATGCCACTCCCATTAAAATACCAACATCATACTTTCAAGACTTGGAAAAAATAATTCTTTATTTTATATGGAATCAGAAAAAACCCTTTTAGCTAAGGCAATTCTTAGTAATAAAAACAAAGCTAGGGGCATCAGCCTACCAGACTTTAGGCTGTACTACAAGGTCATAGTGATCAAAACAGCATGGTACTGGCACAAAAATAGAGACATAGACATCTAGAAACAAATAGAAAACAATGGAATAAAATAACATCTTATAGCCACCTAATCTTTGATAAACCAAACAAGAACATACACCGGGGGAAATAATCCCTATGCAATAAATGTTGCTGGGAGAACTGGATATCCACATGCATAGCTTCTGTACAGCTAAGGAGACAGCAACCTAAGCAAATAGACAACCTACACAATGGGAAAGGATATTTGCATATTATGAATTGGACAAAAGCTTCATAACTAGGATCTACAGAGAATTCAAATTAATCAACATAAAAAGAGTCAACAATTCTATATCACTAGGCAAAAGAAATGAGTAGAACCTCCTCTAAAGAAGACAGACAAATGTCTAACAAACATATGAAAAAACTGCTCGTTGTCCCTAATTATTAGAGAAATGCAAATCAAAACCACCCTAAGATATCACCTAGTCCGAGTGAGAATGTCCCACATCACAAAATCTCAAAACTGCAGATGCTGATGTGGATGTGGAGACAAGAGAACACTTCTACATTGCTGGTGGGACTGCAAATTAATACAGCCTCTTTGGAAGTAAGTGTGAAGAATCCTCAAAGAACTCAAACTAGACTTCCTATTTGATCCTGAAATCCCATTACTGGGCATCTACCCAGAAGAAAAAAAAGGCTTTTATCACAAGGACAGTTGCACTAGATTGTTTATCGCAGCTCAATTTACAATCACCAAAATGTGGAAATGGTCTAAATGCCCACCAACCCAGGAATGGATTAACAAGCTGTGGTATATGTATACCATGGAATACAATTCAGCCATTAAAAAGATGGAGACTTTACATCTTTTGTATTCACCTGGATGGAAGTGGAACACATTCTTAGTAAAGCATCGTAAGAATGGAGAAGCAAGAATCCTATGTACTCAATTCTGATATGAGGACAATTGATGACCTAATATATAGTGGGGGGTGGAGGAAGAGGGGTGCAGGGAAAGGGAAGGAGGAAAGGGTTGGGGTGTCACAGTATGTAACACACCTCTTGGGGATGGGTCACAATTATAAGAGGGATTTACATAACATATGCAAGCAGTGTAAGCAGGTTCTTTGTACCTTCAATGAATCCCCAACAATAAAAATAATAAAAACAAACAAAAGAAAAGCTTCTGTGTAGCTAAAGGCACAACAGTTAAAGCAAACAGACAACCTTCAGAATGGCAGAAGATATTTGCATGCTATGAATTTGACAATGGGCTGATAACTAGAATCTACAGAGAATTCAAACTAATCAACAAGAAAAGAGCAAACAATTCCATTTATAAATAAGAGTCATCAACAGAACTTTCTTTGAAGAGGACAGATTAATGGCCAACAAACAAATAAAAGGATTCAAGTTTTCTATTTCTTCTTAGGCAAATTTTTCCTGAAAATTAATTTTTTTCATTTATGTTTTCAATATTATCACTATATAATTTGTGGTCTTATTTTTGAAATTGCTGTCATTCCTATAGTAATAGAAATTATTATAATTCTATAATTATAATGTAGTTATAATCCTATAATTATAATGTAATTATAATTATTTGGGGGCAGTTGAATTTTAACTTTATAGTCTCTTTTATTTTTTGTATTAGTCAAGATTATCTAGAATTGCAGACAAATAGGAGAAGGTGATTGATAGATGGATAGATAGAGAGATAGGATTTATTAGAGGAATTGGCTAACACAATTATGGAGTCTAAAAAGCTCTACAACAGGCCATCTGCAAGTTGGAGACCCTGGGATGCAGGTAGTGTGGTTCAATCCAATTCTGAAACACTCAGAACCAGGGAAGCTGATGGTGTAAGTCTTAGTCCATGGGGGCCCTTCTGGTACAAGTCCTGCAGTCCAAAGGCCAGAGAGCCTGGAGTTCAGATGTCTATGAGCAGATGTCCATGGGCAAGAGAAGAGTGTCCCAGCACCGGGAAAAGAAGTATAGACAGAAGATGCTTTTTTCTCTGCCTTGGTTTTCTTCCATTTGGACTCCAAGCCAACTGGATGGGATCTACACATTGAGTGTAGATATTCCCCACTGAGTCCACTGACTCACATATCAATTTCCTCTGGAAACACTCTCACACAGGAACACCCAGAAATAACGCTTTACTGGGTCTCTAAGAAATCCTTCATTCAGTCAACAACTAAAATTAATCATCACAATTTGATCACCTTTGTCAGATATTTGTATATATTTTTAAATCTCTTCAAAGAAATAAGGTTTTGATTGTTAAACATCTATACTAACTTTTTTCTTTACTATTTTTTCATTTTCCCTTACTTATAGCATCTGTTTCCTTATTGTTTCCACATATTTATTCTCTTATTTCCTTGTCTAATTTGTCAAGTTTAATGTTTGCTTTATTTTTCTCAATCTTTTTTGTTTTCTGATAAATGTATTCATTCAGTTTAAAGAATTTCTTAATTTCCCCCATTTTAATCCAAAGCACATTAATTATTTTTAATTCCTAGAGTTATGAAATTTTTTTAAATCCATCTTATTAGGGTTTTTTCTTAATTAAATTGTTTAATGATGAAAGAACATAACCTTCATTACATGGGTTCTTAATATATGAAGTTTTCCTTATGACTTAATTCATGAATGATTTTTGTAAATGTTCCATATGTAGTTGAAAATAATATGTATTCTCTGTCAAGTCTAATATTCTATAGCTTAATTTATTAATTGTATTTTACTTATTATATAACTTTGAATATATTTTTTGGTTGGCTTGTTTGGTAAGTTTTTTAGAAGTGTGGGTTAACTCAATGAATCCCCAACAATAAAAAAAAAAAAAAAGTGTGGATTAAAATCATCAACTTCAAGTCACTTATTGATTTCTTCCTACAGTTATTTCTGCTACCTTATGTCTTTCCTTTTTTTTTGGAAACAGAGTCTCACTTTCCCCATTGGTAGAATGCCCTGATGTCATAACTCACAGCAACCTCAAACTCTTGGGCTCAAGTGATTCTCTTGCATCAGCGTCCAGAGTAGTTGGGACTATAGGCACCCACCATAATGCCTGGCTATTTTTAGAGACGGGGTCTCACTGTTGCTCGGACTGCTTTCAAACCAGTGAGCTCAGGCAATCCACCTGCTTCGCCTTGCAGAGTGCTTGGATTACAGGTGTGAGCCACCACACCCAGCCTGCTGCCTTATATCTTTTAAAGGTGTTTTGTTTGTTGTTAATATGCTTGTATCATTATAGTTTATCTATATGTTTTTGTTTTTGTGTTTTGAGACAGAGTCTCACTTCGTCGCCCTCGGTAGGGTGCTGTGGCATCACAGATCACAGCAAACTCAAACTCTTGGGCTCAAGTGATTCTCTTGCCTCAGTCTCCCAAGTAGCTGGAATTACAGGTGCCAGCCACAACACCTGGCTATTTTTGTTGTGGTGGTGGCTGTTGTCATTGTTGTTTTAGCAGGCCCGGGCCAGGTTCGAACCTGCCAGCCCTGGTATATGTGGCTGGCACCCTAACTACTGAGCTATGGGTGCCAAGCCAATATGTTATTATTTAAAGATGATTTTTAACCTTTAATTCTACCTTATTATGATGGCCTTTTTTAAGGGAATGAGTTAATATTTTCCTGATATACCTTCTTCTGTCACTTTACATATGGGCTTAAGCCTGCAGAGAGTGAATTACTGTTTTTTTTTTTTTCCTGGTAAAATGACTGGGAGTCCTGTTTACTAACTCCGTAAGGTCTATACTGTAAGTATATATAGGTTCATAGAGATAGATGAGATCAAGCAATGATCCCAGGATTGTCGCATTATCCAAGCTCTTGTAATAGGCTCCAGATGTAAGCTCAGTTTCTGATTTAGCAGTTTTAACAAATCACTGAGAACATCAAAAGGAAGATGTGCAAAAGAGTTAGTTACCGTCTTGAGAGCCAGCTTTTACAATAAGATTGGAAGTCTGACCTTGTTTAGTAATGCTTGCCCAGGGAGTCTCTGATTTCTCTGTTGTCTGGTTGCACTTGGTCAAGCACTTAGATGAGACCTGGAACAGTCTTATTTAGCTCACATTAACGATGATAACATCCTAATATCCACAGAATAAGGGGAAACCAAGGGCCCTTACCTTTTGGACTGACTTAAACAGCATACCTGAAAAGATTCAGTCCCAGAGATGATCTGGTTCACTGTGAGTAGAATAGAGTAGCACGATTTATTGTCACAACCTCAGAATTTTGCTTTGGGTTGTGGTCACTGGGACATTAATTCCTACCACCTGGGAAATTGTACGTACTCTTGGGAACTCTTCACATTTCCCAGTCATCCTGGCCAAAGGGATCTTAAAAAGACAGTATCATTACACACACAACTGAGTTGTCTTTGATGAAGAACTTATACAGGCATGCTAGCTGACCAGATACGACATAGATGCTGACGTTAACAGGAGATTTGAAATCCAGATTGTGTTTCCAACACAGGAAACACAATGAAGAATCAGAGGTACTTTCGTCTGTCAGCAACCTCATCCACGCAGCGAGCCTCTTCAATTATATTCTTTGGTACCTCCAGGGTTTATTATTTTCTAGGGCATTTAGAGGAAAACTTTGAACCTCCACATTGGTGTCATGTTTTCCTACTCCTCGTGAATAGCATTCTTTAGGTTTTGTTAGACCTCAGCTCTAGTACACATGGCTACCTTGATGTTTGTAGCCCTGGCAGGGAAGGATTGTGAACGCTGCATTGTGATCTTGTTGCTGGCATATGCTCCAGCCTTGATTACATTGAAAACTGACACTGGATGTTATCTGAATGGCCAGATTACTCAGCAATGGGATGGGACAGGAGCCTGCTTTTCAGCAGTACCTCCAATGCATTTACCATCTACCTATATGTGAAGAGCAGGTGGAATTATTGAGACTATTTCCATGAAGAACTATAAATGTAAATTGCAAGGGCAATGACTGGGCAAGCTACCTTGGACAGCTATTCTCTAACTACATATAAAGACCCTAAACTAGTAGAGAACAATTATTCACTTTTTAGAGTGTCAGATCAGAAAGAAACTCTCCAAAATGAATGGGAGAATGTAATGAGCCATTTTCGAGACAGTTATAGTGTGTCAGTCCCAATAGCATAGATAGATGATGAGTGAGGTCTGTCTTTGTGTGTGTGTGTGTGTGTGTGTGTGTGTCTTCAATTTAGAGGACAGTCTTCAATATAGGGAAGTGATCCGGTGACCCAAGACCCAATATTACCAGCAACAACAGTGGAAGGAGGCTGCTAAGAGCAATCTCAAATTGTGAACGAATCTAATTAACATTTTAGATATGTCTTGATCCTAAAAGAAAAATTTAGAAGCTAGGTTCCCATAATTCTCTGGGTGGAACTAAATGAAAATATTATGCTATTATTACTATCACTGTGATTGCATTTAACCATTATCATTGGTCTGCCCTCCTTACCCCCTGCCCCCAACCTTAGATCTTTTGGTTTGGAGAAGCTGACAGAATTTCAGATTAAAGTATTGGTAGTCGGCATTCATCATTCACAAGGCTACTATACTCAGCCTTATGATAACTCACTAAAAATAAATATTTTTAATATAATTAAAGAGTATTTATTGATGAAAAGTGGCTATATAGGGCTCACATCTGTAATCCTAGCACTCTGGGAGGTCGAAGTGGGTGGATTGCCTGAGTTTACAGGTTTGAGACCAGTCTGAGCAAGAGCAAGACCCCCCCCCGCCTCTAAAAATATCGGGCATTGTGGTAGGCACCTGTAGTCCCAGCTACTCCCGAGGCTGATGCGAGAAAATCACTTAAGCCCAAGAGTTTGAGGTTGCTATAAGCTACGATGCCAGGGCACTCTACTGAGGGTGACAAAGTGAGACTCTGTCTCAAAAAAAAAGGAGAAGAAAAAAAGAAAATTAGCCACATAAAGATAGAAGAAGGCTCAGTGACTGTAGCTCAGCAGCTAGGGCGCCAGCCACATACACCTGAGCTGGCGGGTTCGAACCCAGCCTGGGCCTGCCAAACAACAATAACAACTATGACCTAAAAATAGCTGGGCACTGTGGCAGGTGCCCGTAGTCCCCGCTCCTTGGGAGGCTGAGGCAAGAGAATCGCTTATGCCCAGGATTTGGAGGTTGCTGTGAGTTGTGATGCCACGGCACTCTACCCAGGGCAACATTGTGAGACTCTGTCTCAAAAAAAAAAAAAAAAAAGATAGAAGAAAAAGCCCTCATCTTAACACTCAGCACTGTACAGTAAAGAATGTTTGTCTCTACAAGCCACTCCCTAAAAGTTATTATTCTTTGATATGAAAAAATTTTTGATCTTGATATGAAAAATTCATAGCTATGTTTCAGATTTCACCTAGCAACTGGACTTTAATAAATTACTGTATATAAAGTTTCCATGTAATTTTAAAGGAGACTATCCATAATTATCTGAAAATTTAAAAATATAAATCTCTTTCCAAATACATGTCTGCATGAGACCGAATTTTCTTCGTATGCTTGAACCAAAACAACATGTCACAGCAGCATGAATACATAAAAAAGTGTGAGAATCCAGCCATCTTTTATGAATCTAGACAATAAAAAGATTTGAAAAAGTATAAAACAATGTCACTCTTCTCAAGAAAAGTTTTGTTTTGGAAAATATAGTTACAGTTTTTTCATAGAATATATTGGTTTTGTTAACATATAAAGGGAAATTTTGAAGCAAATTAACCAGTAAATATATCAAAATATTCTTAGTTTTAATTTCTAATATTGTAAATAATGATCAATATAAGCCACATAAATATAAAGCTCTTTGAGGTCATCAGTTTTTCAGAGCGTGAAGTGTTCTTGACTAAAATATTTGAAAATTACTGAATTATTTCATTTCCTTTGAATTGTAATCAAGGAATCTGCGACAAGAAAATAGTCAGGTGACTTTATCCAACTCGTAAAGTCAGTTTATTCTGATGACTTCTGAATTTAAAAAGCTTATTTCATATTTGTAAACAAAAACATTTTAATTTTATAAATTAAATGAAAATTTTGATTTTACTAAATTCTGTCTATTAAAGCATTACCGTTAGTTATAGTAAAGTAAATATAAGGCTCTTTCGATATTTATTAATCCTTTAGAAAAAACTCTACACAATTAATCTTATCAAACTATATGTATTACAAGTCCCAGTTTCTTTGAGAAAGATGGATAGGACTCTTTTAGAACTAGAGTTACATCTGGGATGAATTAACAATCGCTTTTCTAGTGCCGTTCTTTTGTTGGGTTCCACAGGGTCTTGAGTAGATAAAGGTTACTAATATCAGTAAGTTTTTTCATTTCATAATAAGAAATGGGTCTGAAATGCTCTATAAGCTTATTAAGGATATTTCCCTGATTTTCTACTAAAGTTTGGAGACTACCCTGAGATATCCAAAAGTCATAGTCTAAAGATGTAATTAAAAATGATTTGAGAGGATTGTTCAGCCTGGCTAAATTCTAAATTTATCTTTAGATTAACTGCAACACCATTCCAAAAATTAATTAGACATATGCAATATAATCCCCCTAGTATCTCCAAGAATGCAGTATCCTTAATGGCACAAAATCTTTTGATTCCATTGTGCGATAAGTATGCTGTTCCACACCAATATAGACACAAAAATTATACAGTACTTGTAATAAATAGAAACTGCTTTACATAGCATGTTGGTGAGGTAAGCTTGTGTAATAGCCTTTTAACAGAACAAGAAACTAAGCTGTAAAGACCTGTTCAGACCTGCCTGGAGTCTTAGAGCTACTGGTGAAGCAGAGTGCAAATATCTACAGTTTTTGGAATGTGTGACAACACAATAATAGCATCTTCTCTTGCAGGTAGAATCAAGATGTGTCTAAGGTATATTTTGCTCCGCTTGTGAACCTCAGGCTACATGGACAAAGGGCATGTCTTGGTAGCCTGAGTGGAACTTATCAGTAACCAGAATTCGCTTTTGTTTCTCTAATTAATGCTAGTTCATAATTAGCATTATTATAAATAGTCCCTTTTGAGGACATATTGAATCTACCAGTAGCTAAATACTCAATAGAAAATTTGGCTTTTAAAAAACAAATGGAAGAGTTCAACTATTTAATAATATTAATTGAGAGCCCCACTTGCTGGATGTTCAGAATATAAGGAAGAACATAACAGGCAAGTCACTGCTCTGACAGATTACATGCAAGTGGGGCAGACAGTAAATGAATAAACAGGTTCAGCTAGTAAGTGAAAGTGCTATAGAAAGACAGCAGTAATAAAAAAGATGAGAGAACGCAGGCAACTTTAAATACGGTGATGCACCTTGGGGCAATTGACTTTTGAGCTGTGTCTGGAAAGAGGAGAAGCTAGCCCTGAGAACACTGGGGGAAGGATCTGCAAATGCTTGGACCTGAGGTGCCAGGGGGGTTGTTGTGTTTGAGGAACAAGCAGAAAGGAGAGTTGAGTGCACCAGTATGAGAAGGAGGGAAGCCAGAGGTTAACATACCAGGGCGAGGTCAGATACAAGACAAGCAGGCAAGACAGCTGCCTTCTGTTTTTGTTTACAAATATGAAATAAGCTTTTTAAATTTAGAAGTGATCAGAAAGAACTGACTTTATGACTTGGATAGAGTTACTGTTTTATGTCACAGATTCCTTGATTGCAATGCAAAGACTGCAGCAGAATCTGGATTTCATTCTGAGATTTAAAAATTTCCCATTTTATTCTAGGATGGGAAACTTTTGGAGGATTTTAAGTTAAGAGGTCACATGCTATAAGAAGCAAGACCAATTAGATGAGCGATGATGGTGGTTTGAAATTTGGGGATAGCTGTAGAAATGGAGAGAAGTAGGCATGTTTCAGTTATATTTTGCTGATAGGACCTGCCAATGACTTGGCTATAGAAAGAAAGGGAAAGAGATGTATTTACTTCTATATAGAATATGTTAACTATTACTTTGCAGCAAAAGCATGATCCAAAAAGTAAAATCTGGACTTCATCAAAGCTCAAACTTTCACTCTGTGAAAGTCTTTGTTAAGGAGACAAAAAGATGAGCTACAGACTTAGAGAAAATATTTGAAAATCACATATCCAACAAAGAACTCGTATCTGAAATATATTTTAAAAAGCTTTCAAAACGCAACAGTCAAAAAAAAAACAACAAAAAAAATCCAATTAGAACATGGGCAAAAGATATGAAACATTTCACCAGAAAAGATACACACATGGCAAAGAAACATATGAAGTGATACTCGACATTATTCACTGGGGGAATGCAAATTACAATCAAAATGGGAAAGCACTTTTGTGACGGATTTTGATAATTCTATGCTGCCTAGGCATCCATTTGAAATATAAATTGGACTTTCTTGTATCAGAAGCAGGGTTCAGTCACTCCTGACACAGTTTTCAGCTGGACACCACCCCCCACCTCCCAAGTTCCTCAATGTGATTGATCTGAATATGTGCTTTATACACCTGCTCCCTGGTGAGCCAGATGCTTCACTGGCCTGGCTGATCCCACGCCCCTCTTGGACTGTGCAGACGTGCCACAGTGACTGCCTCAGTCACTGCAGGACCTCCCAGGCCTTGTGCCTGCTTGCTTTAAACTCACCAATTAAAACTCCCCTTAGAAAACTTGTTTGGATAATGCCCTGGACCCAACAAAGGCATTGGCCCACGAGTGTTTCTCCCTCCCCTTGCCTGTGCTTCCCAACCTCTGTGTGCCTGGCATCCAGGTGTGCCATGAACCTCACTCCTGTAAATAATAATATCCTTCTTTCAATCTTATGTGGCTCTTAATTATTAAAGGAAGGCTCTCCATCTTAAAATCCTAAATTAAAACAACACCTATCAGAATGGATAAAATAAAAAATTAGAGGTGATACCAAAAATGCTGGCAAGAATGCAGAAGTGAGGGACCACTCACATATTGCTGGTAAGACTTTAAAATGATACAGATAACTCTGGGAAAAAGTTTGGCACTTTTTAAAAAATATGTAAACATGCATCTAACCGGATGACCCAGTGATTGCACTGTAGTCATTTATTCCAAAGAAATGGAGACTTATGTTTACATAAAAACCCATACGTAAATGTTGATAGTAGTTTTATTCATAACAGCAAGAAGTGGAAACAAACTATATGTCCTTCCTTGTGTGAATGGTTTAACAAATGGTGGTACATCCATAGTTTGGAATACTGTTTAGCAGTATGAAAGAAATGAACTATTAATACATGCAGCAACCTGTTTGCATCTCTAGAGAATCAAGTTGAGTATAAAAAGATAACACCATAAAACTTACTGTCTTATTCCATTATTATTATTATTATTATTATTATTATTATTATTATTATTGTTTTGAGACAGAGTCTTACTACGTCATCCTCAGTCGAGTGCCCTGGGGACACAGCTCACAAAAACCTCAAACTCTTGGGCTTAAGTAATTCTCTTGTGTCAGCCTCCCGAGTAGCTGAGACTACAGGCGCCTTCCACAACGCCCGGCTATTTTTTGATTGCAGTTGTCATTGTTGTTTAGCAGGCCCGGGCCAGGCTCAAACCTACCACCTTCGGTGTATGTGGCCAGTGCCCTATTCACTGAGTCATGGGCGTCAAGCCATTATCCCATTATTTATTTACAATTGTTTTTTAATTTTCAAGAGACCTGTCTTACTGTGTCACCTAGGGTGGAGTGCAGTGGCACAATCATAGCTTATTATAACCTTGACCTCCTGGGCTCTATTCCATTTATATACAACTCCTAAATACAACATTACAGAAAATGGAGAACAGATTAGTAGTTGTTAAGGGTCAAGGAGAGGGTGGGGCCGGAGGAAAATGAATGAGGGACTCTTGTGGGGATGGAAATGTTCTATCAATGCCAATAAACTGGTTGCGATATTGTCCTAAAAGCAATTCCTGGGTTACAAATGAGATAGGTTCTATAGGTTTGTTCTTAAGCTGAATTTGTATGTAAGTTGGAACAGGTACATTTAACTATTACCTGTAATAACCTGTTGTAAATGTGAGTTGTGTGTAAGTCAAATTGTAACTAGGGACTGCTCGTATAATTTTACAAAATGTTACTATTGGGGAAACTGGGTAAAGGGTACGTGGGATCTATCTGTGTTATTTCTTATAACTGAATGTGAATCTATAATCATTTCAAAATTAAAAGGTAATTTCTTTTTTTTTTTTTGAGACAGAGCCTCAAGCTGTCACCCTGGATAGAGTGCGATGACATCACAGCTCACAGCAACCTCCAATTCCTGGGCTCAAGTGAGTCTCCTGCCTCAGCCACCCAAGTAGCTGGGACTACAGGTGCTCACCACAAAACCCGGCCATTTTTTGGTTGCAGCCGTCATTGTTGTTTGGCGGGCCTGGGCTGGATTCGAACTTGCCAGCTCAGGTATACGTGGCTGGCGCCTTAGCCTGTTGAGTCACAGGCGCTGAGCCAAAAAGGTAATTTTTTAAAAGTTAACTATTAACAGGGTTCCTACATTTACATATAGTAGGACTTCTGCATGTTGACCACCAAAGGGACTGTAACAATTGGTCAACATAGGGAAGTAGTCAACATAAGGACCTAGGTCTGCTGTGCTGAAACGTACATGTGGTGCATGTCCAGTCTGTGAAAATTAGGTCAACTTAAGGAGGTGGTCAACTATGCAGGTTCTATAGTGTATATATACATGTACATGGGGTCTCAATATGTCATCCAGGCTGGTCTTGAATGCTTGCTTTCAAATGGCTCCCACCTCAGCTTCCCAACATTCTGGGTTTATGGGCATAAACCACCCCACCCAGACTCTTTCTCTCTTCTTGATGGTGTAAGTGCTTTCAAAATGTAGTGGAAATTTTTTTCAAATTTATAATTCCATCCAGGTAGAATGAATTAAAAGAAATTTTGATTAGTCCATTTGTTGGACTTTTTTGTAGTTATATTTTTCTGAAACCATTATTTTGATCTCAGAGATAAGGCAGAACTTTTCAAGAAAGCACACAAGATAAAATGAGTTAGAGAATCTGCTGATAAGTTCTGCTCTGCTTCTTTCAGTGCCTTTAAAGAATAGATGCTCAGTAGATGCTTATTGATAAACCTGCTGGTTGAGGCTAATTCTTTTTGAATTTTGTTGGAAAGGCTGACTGTAAATAGCTATGTTGGGAAGGGACTGGGAAGGGTGATTACCATTTTACTACATTCTTGGAGCTTTAGTTATAATCATTAAATGCAGATGATTTCCTAGCTCATAAATTTATTGTGCGCAACAGGACAACTGTTAAGATCTAGTGTACATGCGACATGAGAGAACATTTATCAAGCCTCATGTGTCAAATATATGAACTATGTAAGAAAGAAGAATGAAGATTATCTTTCTCATTGATCGTCAATAGGTTTTTTAAGGATATGATGATTACAAAAAATAATTGTGAAGAAAATAGATTTTCTGCAGAGTAAAGTAAAAAGAGATATATTTCACAACCTGTCACTTCAATATCAGATGTAAACACGGAGATTTGAATGTTTGATTTATTTGGGTAGTATGCATAAAATATCCCTATTGTTTTTTCTAAAATGATCAAAACTAAGGAATAAGTTAAGAATGGCAAAATGAAAAGAATAAAATAATACAAAAAATTATAAGTAATGTGAATACATTTAACTGAATAGATATTATATTAAATAAAGAAAATATTTAAAGGTTGACTAGTGTAACATTAATTTGTTGTATTAATTAGGAAAATTCAGTTCTGCTGTAGAGTACAGAATGGGATGGATGAGTCCCACAGAATGTGTTAAATACAAGTAATGAGTAAGCAAGTCGCTTGTGAGGCATAGGTAAATTTATAAGATGCTAAATACAGGGTGAGCATAAAGTTCTATATAGATACAAAAGCCTAATAACCAAAATCTACAGAGAACTAGAACTAATCAAGAGCAAACGACAATCCCATTTATCACTGGGCAAGAGATATGAACAGAACCTTCTCCCAAGAAGACAGACAAATGATTAACAAACACATTAAAATTTGATCATCATCCTAGTCATCAGAGAAATGCAAATCAAAACCACCTTGAGATATCCCCTAATCCCAGCAAGAATCATGAAGTCCTCAAACTGCAGATGCTGGCCTAGGTGTGGAGAGAAGAGAATACTTATACACTGTTGATGGGATTGCAAACTAAGACGGCCTCCTTGGAAAGAAGTATGGAGAATCCTCAAAGAGGTAAAAATAAACCTTCTATTTGTTCCCACAATCCCATTACTATTTATCGCCCCAGAAGGAAAAAAAATCATTTTCCTCTAAGGACATTTGCACTAGCACGTTTACTGCAGCTCAACTCACAATTGCAAAGGTGAGGAAACAACCCAAGTGTCCATCAACCCATAGCTGAGTACATAAACTGTTTTATATGTATACCATGAAATACTGTTCAGCCATAAAGAAAGATGAAGACTTCACATCGTTTGTATTTACCTGGAAGGATTTGGAGAACATCCTCCTAAGTTAAATATCACAAGAATTGAAAAGCAAGTATCTCATATACTCAATACTACAAAACAAGTAGATGAACAACTCTATGGTCAAAAGAAAGAAAAACACATTTAGATTCAAGAAGGAGGGAGAAGGAAGGAGTGTGGTGAGCTCTCATCCAGCGGGCACAATGTAGGGGTATATGGCACACCTCCTGGGTGAAGGGCTCAACTGCAACTTGGAATTTACCTAACAAACACAAACAATGTAACCTAATTGTATGTACCCTTATATTAATCTGAAATTTAAAAAAGGAACCTAATAAACTGAATGAATGTGTTAAAGAATCTGTGTTAAAGATAGGTAGCCTAAATTATATGAATAATGGAACAAAGGAGAATGGTATTTAGAGAGTAAGGGATGGAAAGACCATATTACCATTCCATTAGCCATCTATGGTCCTATTCTGGACCCACATGTGCTGTACCTGAGAAACACAGTACCCATGGTGGTTGGCAGGCAGACTGACAAGAAATAGGTGTGGTCAAGTGTACTTATCACTGTCTCTCTTTGGCTCTAAGCATCTTCTGTCTGTTGACTTCTTTGCTCAAACTTCAATGTGTTCCTCTATCAGTGGGGAAGAAAGCAGCTTAAGAGAGACACAGGACATACGAATATTGTGCAAGTCAGGATTCACATAGTGTAGTCCTTCCCACTTACCCCCCTCCTTAGGGTGGTAACTTACCCCATCTCTTTCCACTTGCTTTAGATGATGTAATTTAAAGTGATTTAATTAATTGTGTGATTAAAAACATCTTTATTTGGTCTATGAACCTGTTTCATGACTTCCGGGATAAACTGGCTTATAGTTATTTGGAGGCCACCACTGCATCATGATAATTTTTCATGGCAGCTACAAAAACCTAAGAAAAATAACAATATAGTGTTGCATAAATGAAAGTAATTTGAAGAGAGGAAAGAAAGGCAGTCACAAATTGTATCATTAACAGACTGAAAGACCAAAATTGGCAAGTAAAGGACAAACCAAAAGATAAAATGTGGAAAGGATTTTTTTCCTCTCAACTGATTTGTAGGGGATTAATACAAGTAAAAAGGACATGGATCTTGGTAATGTTGTATG
Source organism: Perodicticus potto (assembly GCA_963574655.1). NCBI lineage: Eukaryota > Metazoa > Chordata > Mammalia > Primates > Lorisidae > Perodicticus > Perodicticus potto. Next base: position 101,541 of record CAUYRH010093543.1, read on the forward strand.
AAAGTCATTGATACCAATCATTCTTTATCTCTGAGATCAAAATAACCATTACAGAGAAATATAACTACAACAAAGTCCAACACGTGGACTAATCAAAATTTCTTTTAATTCATCCTACCTGGATGGAATTATAAATTTGAAGAAATGTCTACTACATTTTGAAAGCACTTACACCATCAGGAAGAGAGAAAGGGGTTGCGGGGATTGGTGGGGTGGTTTATGTCCAATCCTGCAAGTTGAGAGGCTGAGGTGGGAGCCATTTGAAAGAAAGCACCCAAGACCAGCCTGGATGACATAGTGAGACTCCATCTCTACAAAAAATAAGAAAAAAAAAAAAGGAAAAAAAATGGAGTTTTTAAAAGTCTCCTTGGAACCTATCTCTTTATTCTAGGAGAATTTTCTCTTACCTAATTATCAATTTATAACAACTACAGGAAAAAAAGTTATGTTTTTGGAAAAAAGACAGGAAAAGATGGGTATATAAAGAACAGGGTGAGGCTTGGTAAAACAGTAGAGTAGTGTTTACAATGCTAAGTGGTTTAGATATTTATCCCCTTGAAACTGTCCAATATGGTAGTCCCTAGCCAAATGTGGCTAATTATATTTAAGATATAAGAAAAATTCAGTTCCTTGGATACAATATCCGCATTTGAAGTCCTTAGAAGACATATATGAGAGGGTAAGATTAAATTCAAAATTCTTGCCACCAGTCTTAGAGCTGATGGAACACAGGGTAGAAGTGGTATTATCAGAGCCCCCAGAGTTGCTGTTTGTGGGGGGCAGGGGTGCCACATAAAGGCAGAGGAAATAAAGGGCTTCTCCAACTGACTCTAGACTTTGTAAGGGATATAGTGATTCCCTTGGATGCCAGTCAGAGAGGAAAAGAAATGAACCACTACCACCCCATTCCCTCCTCCTCAAACCCAGGTCAGTAGGCTATTTATTACCCATTTCCCGGAAGGGAACCATCCATAAAATGCAAGGTGGTAAAACCGGAAGCATCTGAAGGTTCAGTGAAGCGCGAGAAAGGGCAGGGCAAATACAGGAGTTGGTCCCTGCTTGAAAAGTGGTAAAAAAACAATCTCAGTAATGAACACTTCCACGGCGCTATGTGCCAGAGGTGTTTATTCTTTCAATTTTTACAACTCTGAGGTAAACTCTCAGTATGCCCATCTTTCAGATGTGAAACCTGAGGCCCACTCTCACGATTAAAACAGCCAAAGCCACAATCTGGCTCAAGTCTGTGTTCTCAGTAAAACTCAGGTCTGGCAATTTTTAAAACGTCAGAACTGGCAAGGAGGGAATTTATGGGAAAGGGAGGCAACGCTTTAGAAACACTGTGATACACCAAGGGAGCCTGATGTCCTGGAAAGGAGCGTGGAGAAGAGTGACCAGTTCAGACCACCGCGCCCAGGGGTGGCGGAAACACCGCGCAGTACCCAACTAGAGCCGCACCTTCAGTGCCTTTCCAGTAGCGTCAAACCGCAGGCGTCAGGGAAAAGGCGGGACTTCCGGGCTGCGCTGAGCCAATTCCGGCTGCGCCGGAAATCGCTACTGAGGACAGGGTAGGGGGTACTCTGCCAGCGTCTCTCTGTGAAAGTGTGTTCCACAGACTCTGAGGAAAGACTGAGCAAGGGTTTACCTTCAATTCACAAGTATTTGAGGTGGTGAAAAGAGGAGTTAGGACATGGACAGCCGCTTGCAGGAGATCCGGGAGCGGCAGAAGTTGCGGCGACAGCTCCTCGCGCAGCAGGTCCGCGGCAGCCTATGTGGGGCGGGATCGACAGTGCGCGTGCGCGTCCCCTTCTCTTCTTTCCTACCTGCCGCCGTCCTGCCTTCCTGCGCCCTACACCCTGGTCCTTGGCTCTATCCCTGTTCTGCACACCTGCGGCTCCCCGAGTGTTTTGGGTTTTTTTTCCATTTTCTGTCTAGTTCGAGCGCCACGATTGGTTTTCAGCAGCTTTTATGGAACTCGAACGCCTGCCTAGCGCGGGGTTCAGTGGTGGGGATACAAAGCTCTGATCTTTGTAAATAAATTACTGCAATTCACACAAGGATGAATGACTTGTTAGCCTGAAATTTTTCTTCACAAATGGTTGTCTGTGGCTTGTTTTCCTTCTGGTCAGCACCAAATTCTTGAGCTTGTGGCTTCATTGTCAAATAAATTTACATCATTTTTTTAGGGTCATGTCTGAAGACCCTTGGAAGTTGCCTGGGTCTAAATTTAGATTGTGTGTATGATGTATGCATGTTATGCACAGTACCCTTGTCATGATCCACAGCCAGTAATTGAAATTCTATTCTGTGTTAGACACAACAACCCCCTGAAATAGGTAGTATTATCTTCACTTGTCAAATAATGAAAAAGGCTCCAGAGGTTACATAATTATATCCCTGGTGGGTCATCTCTCGGCCGGGAAATTGAACCCAGATTTGTCTCACCAAAGCTTGTCTTATAAACCCTTCTCCTTCGCCGCTTCTTAGGAATTTTACACATGCAGAGAGTACAGACTGTGCATGTTCCTGCTTAAAAATTCAGAGGTTATGTTTTTCATTTGCCTGTTCAGATCAGTACATTTATCTTATGGGAAAAGTACTGATGGGCTCTAATGAGGCATCTTGCTGTTATATTTCAGTAATACTTATTGGTTTTACTGAAAGAAATCCGAAACCTATCTTCCTTTTATGATCTGATGAACAGGTTTGTGGTATATTGTTAGAAATAGGGGAATTTGGAGTCAGACCTATTCTTGGCCCTCTGGCCTTACTGTCTTGGACAAATCAGGTGTTCTTCAGTCTTCTTTTTCCCCACTTCTTTGGTTACCTTTAGAACTGTTTAGTAGCTCTTGTTGCCACTATATAGGGTGTTTCTCCTTCATTTTGAATTCAGACCTCTATTTGACTCAAAATACATTATTGGAACAATTATTTGTTGAACGTTTTATACTCAATGAATGCCAAGGCTCTAGTTGGGGTTGACAAACGAACTGTAGTCCTTACCCTTAGCTTGCAACTTTTGTAAAATTTAATAATGCCTGCCATTTATTTAGTCCTTTCTAATTATGTGTCAGATTTTGCTAAGCTTTTTACATAAATTTTCTTTGATCTACAGTCAGTTGCTATCCACCCTTTTATAGATGAATAAATTAAGCTCAAAAGAATTTGCATTGCTGTTCATAAGGTGTCAGTAAAGTTCAGTGTGTACCTATAATCCTTATAAAGACTTAACTTGAATAAAACTGGATAGATATTTATTAGAGCATGGGCTAATAAAGTACAGCGATAATAAAGTACAGTATATCAGCCAGGGCATACAAAGTATTTAATTTAGTGCCTACAACCCTGTATCAAAACTGTGTTAGCTGCTTTTTGGTTTTTGCTACTACGGGTTGAGTATCTCTTTTCCCAAATGGTTGGATGTTTTCGATTTCAGACTTTTTTCAGCCTTTGAAATATTTGCATTATGCTTACCAGTTGAGCATTCCGAAATACAAAAATCTGAAATTTGAGATGCTCAAAGGAAGTGGTCATTAGAGCATCTCAAATTAACCATTTCCTTTGAGCATCATGTCAGTGCTCAGAAAATTTCAGTTTGGAGCATTTGGACTTGGGATTTTCAGATTTGGTTTGTTCAACCTATTCTACTAAACTGTTTTATTGTTTACTTTGAAAGTAGGAAATTGAGCAAAGTGAAATGTCTTATTTTCAAATACTACTTTATGATTTTTAGACTTCCAAGTGGTGCAAAATCCACATGCATTCACAGCACTCCTCAGTTTCTAATGGGGTTTTATCCTGATAATCCATTGTAAGTTAAAATAAGTCTCAAAGCACACTTTCAACTTTTACTTTGAACACATTTATTTTCAACTTATGATGGGTTTATCAGGATGTATCATAAGTCAAGGAGTTATCTATATAACTAAAAGTATAAAATGCTTTCTCTGGCGTCAAAATCATTCTTAACTTGATTTTGTTCCAACATTTTTCTAGTTTATCTTGCAAGCTAATCCACTTATTTGTTATATGAGTTAGGGTTTTTTTGTTTTTTTGTTTTGGTTTGTTTTTTAAATAGTCGATACAGTAAATGTTTCTATAAATGCCTGAAAAGGCTGTCCAGTGCACTGTTAATCTAATGTTTGGTTTTTACCTTTTCCCAGTTGGGAGCTGAAAGTGCTGACAGCATTGGTGCTGTGTTAAATAGCAAAGATGAGCAGAGAGAAATTGCTGAAACAAGAGAAAATTGCAGGTCAGTTGACTAATTTTTTTTTTTTTAAGTGACATGTTAATATTGTTAAAGGGTTGTTTAATAAACAGATTACCTTAGGTATGTAGTGTGTTTTTATGAAAAGCATCAAAATAAAGATTTTAGAAACATGGAGTTTTATTGTCAGTTCATGCATTATAAAATATTTTTTGAATATGGTAAGTTTTCATTTATTAAGTAGTTAGGAAATGGACTTTTAGAATAAGAATTGGCTTACATACTATAAGTATTTTTTTAAAATTTTTATGAAGGAAAATATACTTTATCCTAAAAGTGATGTTTATTTGATAGTTCAGAAAGCATTTCAAAATATTAGTGATCAATTTGGACATCAGTCTTATTTAAAACAGATTAAAATGATGTCATATATAGAAGTTTTTTGTAATACATCCCCTACAACAGCTTTTTTCTTATGTGCTTGCTTTCTCATGAAAATGAAGTACGGAATTATCAATCAGGTTGTTTGAATTTTTGGAAGATATACAAACTAAATAGATACATAATATTTAATATGGAAAATTTTGCCTTATTCTGTTTTTACTCCCTGTTATTTAATATTTTTAATAGATGCATTTATATATCTTATATTTATTTGTGTGATATTTTCATTTCATTTATTTATTTGAGACAGAGTGTCATAGTGTCACAGCTCACAGCAACTTCGAACTCTTGGGCTTAAGCGATTCTCTTGCCTTAGCCTCCCAAGTAGCTGGCACTATAGGCGCCCGCCACAATGCCCGGCTATTTTGTTGTTGTTGCAGTTGTTTAGTTGGCTGGGGCCAGGTTCACACCCGCCACTGTCAGTATATATAGCTGGCGCCATAACCACTGTGCTACGAGCGCGGAGCCTGATATTTTCATTTTAATTTTCAGGGCTTCTTATGACACTTCTGCTCCAAATACAAAACGTAAGTATTTGGATGAAGGAGAGACAGATGAAGACAAAATGGAAGAATATAAGGCAAGAAGAGAATTTTACTATCAAGAAAAAATGCTTACAATAATACATGTAGTTTCATATCGAAGAAAACAAATTTGATGGAAAACTGAATTTTACAGTGTGTTAAAATAATTGTCAGTGTCATATGTTATCATCAGTTAACATAAGACCTTATTATTTTTCTCATTTTTAAAGTCAGAGCTGTCTGGATTAAATTAGGTTATGTATATAAAGCACTTTTAGTGTGCTACGCACCTGGCAATAATATCCTTACAGAAGCATGAGGAGATAAGTGTATCAGAAACTTTGAGTTATTAGATTTGATTTCAGAAAGCTGCAGTAGTCCTTTTTGAATCGTGGTATTTCGTGTTAACAATACTGGGTAGTACAGTAAGAGTATTTTGGGAACTTATGGCTAGCCAGCAGTACAGAAGCATTTTTGAAGAGGCCTGAGAAAAAACCAACACCTGAGCTTGTAACTACAATGTTTAGTTGAAGAAAAAAACATATTATGGCTGAAAATCTATTGCCATTTTTTTAAAGTAAATTGTGTATAACTATATTTAATAGAGAATGTATAGTTTCAGTCTATCTCTAGGAATTTTAGTGATATGATATGTAATCTCATGAACACTTTGTGTTGCATTTTGGTGTACGCTACTAGGTACCTTAAATATTGGTGATTATTTTAGGTAGAACCATATGCAATTGTTGATAGTCCAATATTTTTGACCTATAACTATAGTAATTCCATATGGTTCAATCTGATAGGAGTAAATTGCCCAACTGATGGTCATATCTTTCATGACTTAAGCTAAATTCTCACATTTATAGTATATATGATATAAATACTTGTAGACTAATCAGTCAACAAAATATCAACAATTGTAGGTAATTACTCTTCATAATAATGAGGAAATTTTCACTTTATTTTGAAGATAATTAGATCTAATGATGAGAAAGCAAAGACTTTAATGTGTGGCTTTAATGCTAATTAGAAATATTTATTATATCTTAGGGACATAAAATATTTGTTGCATCTTAGAGGGATTGTCTGTATAAGATGTTTACTTAATCTTTTTCAAGGATGAAGTAGAAATGCAACAAGAAGAAGAAAACTTGCCATATGAAGAAGAGATTTACAAAGATTCAAGTACTTTTCTTAAGGTAAAATAGAGAATTTTTAAATCTTGTTAACTCTTCACATTTAAGTTCTGTACCTGAAAAGATTTTAAATACCTATTTGTTTTTTTAAGATTTTTTTTGGTTATTTAAGGATTATTATGATAAAATAAAGATCAATTAAAATTATTTATAAAATTTCCTTCTGATATTTAACTAGTGTGAGATAATGTCAATAGCTACTGAAGAATAATGCTATAATTTTACTTGTGTTTTCAAAGATTACTTTAACCTATCAGTTGATTATATTTTGTGTGACCCCATGATAAAAAACAAAGTACAAATTTGGTGTGTTTGTCATTAGGATACATGCTATTAATTTAATTTTGACTTTTTCTTAAGGGAACACAGAGTTTGAATCCCCATAATGATTACTGCCAACATTTTGTAGACACTGGACATAGGCCTCAGAATTTCATCAGAGATGTAGGTAAGTCAGATTTATTTGGAATAGGCTATTCTTAAGTCTGAATTACATGCATGTAATTTACTAATTTGTGGATTATTTCTAACAAAATTATTTTTCCTGGCTTAACTTCCTCTTTCTGTACTGAGTGCTTTCTTCTGGTACAAATTCTTTTCCTTACATAATGTTATTATTTTTTCTTCTTTCTTTCTTTTTTTGTAGGAGGGCTCCTCATTGGTTCTATGACTGCCTGCATTTTAGATAGCTTTATTGAGATCATGCAATTCATTTATTTAAAGAGTATAATTTGTTGTTTATCTTAGTGTATCCACAGGAGTTGTGCAGCCTTTACCACTTTGAGCATTTCATATAAGGAAGCCCTGTACCCCAGTAGTCAGTCCCCATTCCCACACTCTCCACTCCCCACCCTAGCATTAAGTAACCACTAATCTACTTCCTATCTTGATAAATTTGCTTATTTTAGACATCTCATATAATGAAATCATGTAAAAAAATACCAATCATGTAAAAAAAATATGTGGTATTTGGTGAGTGGCTTCTTTTATTTAGCGTAATTTTTTTTGGAAGACAGTGTTTCACTATATTGGTCTTGGTAGAGTGCTATGGCTTCACAGCTCACAGCAACCTCAAACTCTTGGGCTTAAGCGATTTTCTTGCATAAGCCTTCCAAGTAGCTGGGACTACAGGTGCCCACCACAATGCCCAAAGTACTTTTTTGTTGTAGTTGTCATTGTTTTAGCAGGTCTGGCTGGGTTTGAACCCACCTGTCACAGTGTATGTGGCTGGCACGCTAACCACTGAACTATAGGCACTGAGTCTAGCATAATATTTTTGAGGGTCATTGGTGCTATAGCATATGTTAATACTTTATTTCTTTTTATTGTCAAATATTCCATTGTATGTGTGTGTGCATATATATATATATATGTGTGTGTGTGTGTGTGTGTGTCATACTTTGTTTATTCATTCGTATGGATTGTTTGTATTTTCTGGCTATTATGAACACTGCTGTTATGAATATTCATATACAAGTTTTTATGTGGACATGGGCTTAAACAGTTCTCTGGCCTCAGCCTCCCAACTAACTGGGACTTTAGGTGCTTGCCACAATGCCCGACTATTTTTTGGTTGCAGTTGTGATTGTCGTTTAGCTGGCCCAGGCTGGGTTCGAACCTGCCAGCCTCGATGATGTGACCAGCACTATAACCAGTGAGCTATGGGTGCTGAGCCTGTGGACATGTTTTTATTTCTCTCTGGTATATACCTAGGAGTGGAATTGCTGGGTCCTATGGTAATCCTGTTAACTTTTTAGGTACTGCTACTTCATTTTCAAAGTGATCATACCATTTTACATTCCTACCAGCAATAGGTGAGGGATCCAGTTTTTTCACATCCTGAATGCTTATTTGTGTTTTTTATTAAAGCCATTGTAGTTGGTGTGAAGTGGTATCTCATTGTGGTCTTGATTTGCATTTTCCTAGGGACTAATGACATTGAGCATCTTTCATGTGCTTATTGGTGGCCATTTAAATATCTTCTTTGGAGAAATGTCTAGGTGCTTTGTTTATTGTTAAATTTTTCTTTGTCTTTTTATTACTGAATTTCAAGAGTTCTTATTCTGTGTGTATATAGCATTTAGGTGTTTTAGGTACAAGTGTTTTATTAGGTTCATGATCTGCAGTTATTTTCTTCCATTCTGGAGATGGTTTCTTCACTTTTTTGATAGTGTATTTTGGAGTACATTCTAACTTTGATGTAATCCAATTTATTTTTTCTTTTATCACTTGTAGGAACATTACTCTGAAATAGAAACTAATTTTAATGCTTCTATAAGCAAAATTTAGATGTAGCATAAAAACTAATAAATTTGGGGGCAGCACCTATGGCTCAAGGAGTAAGGTGCCGGCCCCATGTATCAGGGGTGGTGAGTTCAAGCCTGGCCCCAGCCAAAATAGCAAAAAACAAAAAAAACAAAAAAAACAGCTTAGAAATTTTGTAACTAAATTTGGATATAAACCTTTCTGCTCTTAAGACATTTCCTTTTTCAATGCAATGACAATGTACTTAAGAAACTATTATGATAGATTGAAGAAAAGTTGTTCCTTCTATTTGGTATAGGACTGAGAACTGACAACTCTGTTGAAACCTGACGATAATAAAATCTTCAAACTTGTTATATTTGAAAAGTGATCTACAACCACTGGTTGAAGAAGCTTTTAAAAATCTTTCACTTTTTCTCTTTTATGTTAAAGTTATTAATGTTTGTACTTTTGTTTTTATATTAATTTTATATAATTTATATTATTATAAATATATTTCCTATGTGGTGAAAAAGATACTAATTTTCTCTACTTTTGGTAACTTTCCAAGAAAGTAAGTAAAAAATCTTAACAGTTACTACATTTTTTTAGGAGAAGGAATTTTTTTTTTTAAATGAAAAGAAAGGCAAGAAAGCACACTAAAAAGGGGGGGAAACACATAGGAAAGACAGTTGTTTTTTCTTTTCCTGAATGGTTAAACTTGATGCTATGAGCAGATTGTTTAACTTAATAAATATGAGAAATTAAATGGTATATTGACTTGAACTAGTCTTTAGAATATCTGAGTTTTTACCTGTATGTGGGCTTGGGGGTCACTAGTTATGAAATGTATATATGAATTATCGGAAAAATGCTAAAGATTAGCTTTTCTAAAAGACATGAGAGCAAACTGATGTGTGTATTATTGTTTTGAGAAAATTCATACCTTTTGAATTCATTGATACTAAGTTTATTTGAATGAAAATTTGGAATTTACTATTTTTCCTTCTCAGGTTTAGCTGACAGATTTGAAGAATATCCTAAACTAAGGGAGCTCATCAGGCTGAAGGATGAGTTAATAGCTAAATCTAACACTCCTCCTATGTAAGTGTTTTTATTGAATTACTGTTAGTTCCAAACTGAGGCTTAAAATATCAGTGTGTTATAATTTTTCTTTTTTAAAAATATTCAATGCCCGTGTAAGATTAACATATTTTATTGCTCTATTTTTTATAATAAAATATATCAGTTTGAAACTCTTGTGCTAAGTACACAGTGGGTTCTCATTTAAAATTTTTCAGCTTTTCAGATAATTTGCTTGAAGTACAAATTATTTTTGTCCTATTAAAAAATTATTAATGTTTATTATATTCTTGATACTTACTCAACTTAAAATGCCTATAAATTAATTTTTTTCTTACAAAATTATTTGTTTGCTGGAGAAAGTTTAGAAAACTTAAAGGACAAAAAATAATTAGCATCTTTTAATTTTTATTTTATTTTATTTTATTTTTGAGACAGAGCCTCAGGCTGTCACCCTGGGTAGAGTGCGGTGGCATCACAGCTCACAGCAACCTCCAACTCCCGGGCTCAAGCGATTCTCCTGCCTCTGTCTCCCAAGTAGCTGGGACTACAGGTGCCTGCCACAACGCCTGGCTATTTTTTGATTGCAGGCCTCATTGTTGTTCAGGGGGCCTGGGCTGGATTCGAACCCACCAGCTCAGGTGTATGTGGCTGGCACCTTAGCTGCTTGAGCCTCAGGCGCCAAGCCAAATAATTAGCATCTTAAGATACTTTTTTTTTTTTTGATACAGAGTCTGACTGTGTCACCCTGGGTAAAGTGCCCTAATGTCATCAGAGCTCATAGTAACCCCAAACTTGGGTTTAAGCAATCCTCTTGCCTCATCATCCCAAGTAGCTGGGACTACAGGCACCCCCCACAAAGCCCAGCTAGTTTTTAGTAGAGATGGGGTCTCACTCTAGCTCAGGCTGGTCTAGAATTCCTGAGCTTCGAGTAATCCACCTGCTCAGCCTCCTGGAGTGCTAGGATTATAGGCATGACCCATTGTGCCCAGCCTCTGAAATACTATTCTTAACAATTTGGAATGTGGTAATTCATTTTCATCTTTGCTAAACAGAATAATGTTTTACTCAGAGATGTATATGTAGCATAAGGTCTTTGAAATTAGAGAATTTTTGTTTCATATTTAGCTTTAAATGTTTTGTACATTTAACAAAAGCATCCTGTAAATTATTAGAAAAGCCATCATGACAAGAAGAAATGAGAAATGTCCATTTCCCACTGAGGGCATGTGTGAGCTAATGAGTAGTACACTATAAAATGTGTCATTCACAGATAGTATTAATGACATTAAATCATAATATCTGTAAACTATTATTACTAAATTTATATTTTGTGTTAAACTGTTTCAAATGTTATTAACATTCCTGGGCATGTTATAGGAAAATATATACTGGGCTGACAGCAATACTAATACAGGATCGTGAGTAATGGGAGAGGGGCAGAAGTACAGTAAGTATATAATCCCTAAAACATATGAGGTTGGACAGTTAAGTTTGTGAACTCATCCTAGAAAAAGTACTACATACCTAGTTGCTGAATATCATTGTAGTCACCTTTGAAGTACTTCCCTTGGGAAGCTATGCACCACCATCAGTGTCTAATTCACCCTTCAAAAGAATTTTGGAACTCTGTTAGTGGAATGACCATCAGAGCTGCCATCTTCTGAGGTTGACCAATTAAGTTCATGAACTCATCCTAGAGAAAGTGCTGGGTACTTCACTGCTGTCACTAGCCACTGTACTTCCCTAGGGAAGCTGTGCACTAACACACAGCAAGTAGTCCACCCTTCAAAGTACTTTTTGTAGGATGAGTTTGCGTACTTAATTGTCAGACTTTTTTCAGTGACAGATCTAATAGCCATTCCCAAAAAAGAGTTCCAAAATTACTTGAAGGATAAACTAGGTGCTAGTGTTGGTGCATAGCTTCCCAAGGGGAGTACTTCAAAGATGTCTGTAGTGATACTGAGCCATGAGTTTGCAAAACTTAGTTGTCTAACCTTGTATGTGAGGAAATGTTAGTGTACTCTAAGATTCATTCTATTTAAAAACACTCTTACATTCAGAATAGTTTAGATTTAAAATACTTTTATACTATGTGAAAATAACTTCAGGAAAGGCTAGGAGTAATTTATGTTAGCATGAAAAGTCTATTAATACAGACATTTTAAATAATGAACAAGCTAATATAAGAAAAATTATGTCACTATTAGATGCTGTTTTTATTTTTATATTTTCATAGTTAATAAAAATTAAATTCATTTTTATTTTTTATTTTATTTTATTTTATTTTATTTATTTTTTGGTAGAGTGCCATGGTGTCATAGCTCACAGCAACCTCAAACTCTTGGGCTTAAGCGATTCTCTTACCTCAGCCTCCATAGTAGCTGGGACTGTAGGCGGCCACTGCAATGCAGGCTATTTTTAGAGAGGGGGTCTTGCTCTTACTCAAGCTGGTCTCAAACTCCTGAGCTCAAGCAATCCACCCAGCTTAGTCTTCCAGAGGGCTGGGATTACCGGCTGAGCCACTGTGCCCAGCCTATGCTTTAAAACGCATAGTAAAGTAGTTTTCCTAACCTAACTAAACAATTAGGAAAAAAGTAATATGACATTTCTTAGAAAATTCAGGTGACAGTGGAAAGGGATTCAGAAAGTTACATCTGAGTATGAATTTTCAATGTAAAAATAAGACAAAAATTCATTCCAGATATATGTGAGGAATAGTATGATTTTTATTTTATAGTGTAATTGTGTCCATTACTTAGGGAAGAATACCCTCTTAGGGAGGGTGGTTGAAAGTCTATACTAAAGAAAGAAGACTTCCATGAAAAAAACATTTAGTAATTAGCTCATGATCACTTTAAAAATAATGTTTGGTAATAAAGTTTAGTAATATTTAAGAAATTTTTCATTACCGTATGTGAATTATATTTGAAAATCTTTTACTCATTTTTTTTGTTTTAATCAACTAGGTATTTACAAGCAGATATAGAAGCCTTTGACATCAGAGAACTAACACCCAAATTTGATGTTATTCTTCTGGAACCCCCTTTGGAAGAATATTACAGAGAAACTGGCATCACTGCTAATGAAAAATGCTGGACTTGGGATGATGTATGATGAAACTTTCTACATTTTAATGAATTATTTGATCAGAAAGTGAGATTTTGTAGGAATTATATTGATTTACAGTATACGTTATTGCTGGAGGCTCAAGTTACATTAACAAATAGTACATTATCTTTAATTTTGTTTTTCTTTCTGATGCAAAAATTGAGCAAGTGTGAATAGGCTGTAGAAGACTAACAATTCTAGTCTTAGAGCCCTTGGATATATAGCTAGAAAAAAATCTAAAAGCTGACAGAATAATTACAACTTATTTTGCACTTGATTAGTATCAATAACATCTAAGTCCTGACCCAAGCAGTCTCCCACCTTAGCCTCCTAGAGTGCCACTGTGCCCAGCCTGTGTATATACAGTAGAATTTCTGTAAGTCGACCACCCAAGAGACTGTAACAAACTAGTCCACATACAGAGGTGTTCAAAATGGAACTAGGCCTACTATTGTACATGTGGTACATGTTTAGTCTATTAAAATTAGGTCAACTTAAGGAGTTGGCAAACTATGAAGGTTCTGCAGGATATGAAATTACGATTTCTACTGTCTAAAGACTTTGTAGGTTTGGTGTGGCAGCTCACATTTGTAATCTAGCCCTCTGGAATGCTGAGATGGTAAGACTGCCTGAGATCAGGAGTTAGAGACCAGCCTGACAAGAGCAAAACTCTATCTCTACCATAAATAGAACAAACTAGCTAGGGATAGTGGTGCCTGTAGTCCCAACTACTTGGTAGGCTAAGTCAAGAGGGTTGCTTGAGCCCAAGAGTTTGAAGTTGCAGTGAGTCTTAATGACGCCATTGCACTCTATCCCGGGTCAGAGAGAGTGAGACTCTGTCTCAAAAAAAAAAAAAAAATATATATATATATATATATATATATAACATAGTATGGATACAAAGGATATATAAACCCATAATTTCAGTACAATATAATGTTGTGGTAAAGTTATATATTCCTTAATAAAATTAAGCAAGCTGATAACTTCAATTAGTTACAGTAAGTATCTACTTTACTGATCAAGAACAAAAATAATATAGCTCTTGAGTACCACTCTCTTCTGGACAATGCGCTAGGTAGTTGAGATTCATAGATGAATAAGACTTCTTATTTTACCTTAGGAACATATGGTTTAATGGAAGGAACATTGACCTGAACTGATAATTATGTTATAATTTTGTTGGTTCAATGATAGAAGTCTGTGCAGGATGATACAAGAATGACTGACCAAGCCTAGGAAGATGAGACATATGAACATAGAAGAGATGACAACTGAATAATTATAAATATTAATAGATTAGTTGGAATTAACCAGGTAAAGAAAAATTTGGGATAGGGATTCCAAGCAGAAGGAATAGAAAGAGCAGAAGGGATGGAAGCAAAGCCAATATCTGGTTTGTGAGTGGGGAGGCTATGTACAGGCTGGTATTGTTAAAACATGGGTTGGGACTATCTTGAAATGGTATCTTAGGAACTTGTCCTTTTATTCTGAAGTCTGGAGAGGTTTAAACCTATTTAGTAAAATGGTCAGATTAGTGTCTAGAGACTGGATTAGAGGGAAAGAATTCTAGAGAAGGGGGAGCAATTAGAAGACTTACAGACCTAGTTCTGAGAAGGGACCCTGAATTAGAGCGACAGTAGAAAGAAGGTGATAATTCAGTAATGTTTAAGAGATACATTTGGTAAGGTTGAGTGATTGAGATGGGGGCAAGAGCTCAAGGTTTCTCTCTTGGGTTAAATGGATTGAATTACTATCAACTGAGAGTGAATCAAGGAAGAGAAGCAGAAATGGAGGGCTCAGATAATATTGATAATATTGATTTTGGGGCATATGTTAGATACTCAAGTGGAAGAGGTAAGAGGAATACGAAACTCAAAGGGCACACAGATCTGGTCTCAAAATACACATTTTAGAGGATTATCACATTAAACACATGCAGATAGTTAACTTTGTCCTCGGATTGTGTCTCAAGATAAAATATGGACTGACAATAAAACCTGGAGAAGCATTAGATCTAGAGAGCACATTTAAAAGAAATGTAAAGAAAATGGATCAGAGATGAATGAGGAGAACCAGGAGAGTAGGAACGTCATGGAAACGAAGGGAATAGGGAATTTCAAGGAGAGTATAATCAGAGCATGAGGTCATGAATTAGACCAGCCTGAGCAAGAGCTCAGGGATAAGTATTACTAATACGAAGAATAGTTAACTACATTAATGCAGAAAGTCACATGCAGGGATTCAAAGTATTACTGATATTAAGAATAGTGAACTACCATTCCAGAAGATAGGTAAGGTAAAGAAAGGATTGAAACTGTAAGGCTGATGTTTCATGGGAAAGCTGTTTGAATCCTTGCATGTGACTTTCTGCATTAATGGTGGTTAAATATTCTTAATATCAGTAATACTTACTTTCAAGATTTGCCTTTAGTTCTTTTTTCTTCTTGAAAAGTTTTTCTGTTAACTTTAGGACTCCTAGCATTTTTATTTACTTTTTTATGGTTCTTATAATGTTAAAAAAAAAAAAAGAAAAAGAAAAGAAATCTCCCTCCCGTTTATAAGTGTTATCTGTACTTATTGTTGAAAAATCAGAAAAATATACAGAATATAATATTCCCCAAATTTAGAATTAAAGACTGAACATTCTTGCTATTATTACTTGCTGAGCAGTTTTCCAAATGGGTTATACAAATTTGCATCCCTTCCAGTAGTGTTAAAAAATGTTTAGTTCATCATATCGTTGAAATTGAGTATTAACATTAAAAACTATTTTTGGTCAAAAGAAAAGAAAATTTAAATAATTAATTTTATTATGTCTTATTTAGTAGTTAGATTACACCTTGTTTTCTGTACCCAATTTGTGAAATTTGGTGAATAAAGGTACAGAACTTCAACTATATATGTCAGAGTAATAGAGTTTTTGAAATAAATTCCATTTTATTTAGAAATTCTTGATTTCAATGTATTTTCACTGAATTTCAGCTTTGACGGACATATGAAAAGTTTTGTCTGGACCCAGAGTCCTAAACTCTTAACCCATGTGATATTATTCTAAAGAAAATACCAGTAATTAATATAATAAATAAAATGTAAATAAGAAAAGCATTTTAGTTTCATAAGTATTCTTTTTCACCTTACTGATCAGTGTATTTTAGTTAAGGACATTAGCATTTATTTAGAATATCAATGCTTAGTTTTTAGAATTATAGAGTCAAAAGAGTATTATCTTTTATTTTTTTTTGGCATTTCAGACTTGAAGTAGTTATAAGAAAATATGTATGTTGATTTATTAAAAACTGTTCTGTATATACTGGAAACCACAGTCCTCCAAATATTATATTTCATTTTAATTTTACCCTTAACTTTGGGCTCCCTTAACCTCTTTTAATTCTTTTTTGGTAAACAGTATAACATTGCAGTAGAATATCTGTGAAGTTCCATCTTATAAGATTCCATAATTCTATAAATTAGGTTTCATCTAAGTTGTTTCCATATAAAAGCAAGTGTATTTATGTGTATGTGTGTGTATATAAAATTAAAACAGCAGTAGAACAAGTGATTTTAAATAAATTTAAATTTTCCATTAATTTACTAAGGGAAATTAGTTCATTCTAACATCTACTGAGAATCCTGATAAATTTTGATGGTTATTCTTTTGGATGTAAGATAAATGAGAAACGAACTACTTTCATGCAATATTGTTTTGGTGTTTTGGTTTCTTACAGATTATGAAGTTAGAAATTGATGAGATTGCAGCACCTAGATCATTTATTTTTCTCTGGTGTGGTTCTGGGGAGGGATTGGACCTTGGAAGAGTGGTAAGGTGATGTTTTTTAAAGTGGAATTTTAAGTTCAGAAGAAAAAAACTAAAAATATTTTTCATAAGTTTGAAGATTGTTATTTTGTCTTTTATTTCTTGACTAGTTCTCAAATATTCAGAAGGAAAAAAATGCACAGAAAAGAATGAAAGACATTACCCTTTAATCAGTTAACTAGCAGGAGGGATAAATGTAGCTCTTTTAAAATATAATTTATTTAAAAAAAAGAAAAAATATATAATTTATTACAACTGCAGGAAGAATATAGTTTAGAGATTTGTGTGAATTAACCAGCTCAAAAATAAGCTAGTTAATGTCATTTATTCCTCTTTATGAGCAGCTAAAAAGTGTCATTCTGAATAGCATTGATTACTGAATTCTGAAACGAAGTATAATCAAATTGGAGAAGTGACACAGTATAAGGAACACATATTTTGAATAAATGAATGAGAGTGAGAAAAAAGTTTTAACACTCAAACTTATTTTAGATATCTTACATTAGTTAGATTTCAGAGCTCTTTTTTTTTAATTGGAGTATTTTTCTAAAAGGAAACAAAATAGCCTGCTGTTTTAATAAAAAATAATGGGATTATTGTGATGAGGTATCAAGAATCTTCAGTTTGGGCCAGGCGTGGTGGTTCACGCCTATACTCTTATCATGCATCTAATCCTGGCACTTGGGGAAGCCAAGGTAGGCGGATCCCTTAAGCTTAGGAGTTCGAGACAGCCTGAGCAAGAGTGAGAATCAGGCTCTACTAAAAATAGAAAAATTAGCCTAGTATTGTGGTGGGTGCCTGTCATCCGAGCTAGTCAGAAGGCTGAGTCAGGAGGATTGCTAGGAGTTTCAGGTTGCAATGAGCTAGTTTGAGGCCATGGCACCCTAGCATGGGCAACAGAGTGAAACTAGCTCCAAAAAAAAAAAAACGAAAGAAAAGAAAGAGAGAATCTTCAATTTGGTCTCAATTCAGGTACTACCAACTGTGAGACTTTGGGCACAAAGGTGCTTACTCTTAGGAGTCCCAGTTTGAGGCTATTGGGTTACATCATTGCTTCTGTCACTTATTATTTTCAAGAGTAAGACTTTAACCGTATTTTAATTAGGTATCTTTTTTTTTTTTTTTTTGGTGGTGGTGGTGGTGGCTCCCCAAGATGCTATGGCAAATTAAGAGAGAAAGAAATGTACCGTATATGTTTACAGGTTTATTGGTATTTACCTTTTTAACTCTTAACATCTCACTTTGGTCTTTTCTCCCACCTCCTGAATTAGGTTGAAACTGATTAAAAGGTTTTGTTTTATTTATTTATGCAGCAGTTTATCATATTAGTGAAAGCAGAATTTGGCCAAAAGACTATAAAAATAATTCAGCATGAGAAATACTCTTGAGCTTTTGGTAAATTAGTAGATTAGGGCATGTAGGATTTAGGTTACTGTGATGTAATGAACACCCAGTGCTAGATATATATTTAGTGATAGGAATAGGTATTGATTTTGAGATTTTAAAATAAAAATCTAAGTTTTCATTTTGAAGTGTATCTCACTTTACATGATAAACATTCCTGAAAAGTATGTATGTTTTATGCTTCACTGTATCTTTATATGTACTTCATTATAGTACTAACCATATTGTAATATACCACACTGGGATGTGACTTGGGATAGGGACTGTATCTTATTTGTGTTTTTATTCCCAGCAGCTAGCCATTAGCTCAGCGGTTCTCAACCTGTGGGTCGCGATCCCTTTTTAACAGTGAAGTACATTGCGGCATTAGGAAGGTTGAGAACCACTGCTGAGTAGCTGCGTATGTTAGGCTCTCAAAATGCCAATGAGCATTGGTTTGGCCAGTTTGTTGTATTTGTATATATTACAGATTCTAGGACCCTAAAGTTCATAAATGTACTTTCTAGATTCTATAAAGATGAAAGTATGACTTTACCCAATAAGATGTATATATAACAATTTTAAGTCAAAACTTTTTGTAGTTGTTAGTTTTAAATATAAAATTAAAATTTTAAAAGATACTCATTTGAAAGGAAGTTATCAATTAGAAAATTTTCAACAGTGTTTGGCTTTTTAAGAAAAATAGAAAATTAAGGCGTCAGGAATCAAATTATCTTTTGGACTATTTGGTGATAATAGAGGGTCAGAGTATTTTCTTACAATTTAAAACCCAGTATTGGGCGGCACCTGTGGATCATTGAGTAGGGCGCTGGCCCCATCTACCAAAGGTGGCGGTTTTGAACCCGGCCCCAGGCAAACTGCCACAAAAAATAGCCGGGCATTGTGGTGGGCACCTGTAGTCCCAACTATTTGGGAGGCTGAGGCAAGAGAATCACCTAAGCCCAAGAGCTGGAGGTTGCTTTGAGCTGTGATGCCATGGCATTCTACTGAGGCCGATAAAGTGAGGCTCTGTCTCTAAAAATAAATAAATAAAACCCAGTATCAATGAGAATAGAAGGTAGTATTAAAGAATTGGAGTATGATTAAGTTTCAGTATTTAACTATATATACGTATTACTATCCAGAAGGCATATATGTGATTCTGTATTATGGCTATGTATTTAAAGATTGGCATTTCTTTTCTTCTATATTACACTAACCAAAATTACTGTAACACCTTGGAATTTAGTGTCTCAAGTTTTTTAATGCTGGTTGGATATTTCTTTAAGTATTGTTTTTTTCTTTAAGTTAAGGATTTCTTAATTCTTTTATTTCTAGTGTTTACGAAAGTGGGGTTACAGAAGATGTGAAGATATTTGTTGGATTAAAACCAATAAAAACAATCCTGGGAAGACTAAAACTTTAGATCCAAAGGCTGTCTTTCAGAGAACAAAGGTAATTGCCTTTTTTGTTTTGTTTTTGCAATTTTTATTATTTTTATCAAGCTTTTCTAAATCATATCTGTTTAATTAATTTTGGTGGGAAGGTCCTTTTCTTAGACTTGTAAAATAGCATTGAGCATTATAGGAATACATTCAAGATGATTTTAAAGTACTGTAGTTTGGTCACTATCTTAGATTGGCCCCCATTGTGCTAGAGAGGGGAGTCTTTATTCCTATATGTCCTCAATTGCTGTATTTCTAAGTTAGAGATGGGCTTTTGATAACCTCTGACCCCTGTAATTTTTCCCTTTGTTTGGACTTAGAAGATGGCAGCAAGACTCATAACTGGCTAGCTTAGAGATATATTTCTTTCTTTTTCCTTTATAAGAACTTCTACTTTTATCAGGCTTTAATAGTTTTTGTTCTTTATTCTTTAAGGAGCTGTTGGTGGGAAGGTCTTTCTTGTTAAATCTTTCTTAGACTGGAATCATGCCTGTGTAATGAAGCCTCCATAAAATCCCAAAGGACAGTACCTGTAGAGTTTCTGGGTTGGTGAACCTGTGGAGTTGCTGGGAGGGTGGTCTGCCTGGAAAGGGCATATTAATAGAAGCTTCTCCCATTTCCTCTTTTTTTACCCCAGAGATGCTTTATGCATCTCTTCAATCTGGCTGTTTCTGAATTGGATCCTTTTATAATAAACAGGTAAATGCTTATGTAAAGGCTTTCCTGAATTCTATGAGTTGTTCTAACAAATGTCCCCCAAGAAGGTGGTCATGGGAGCCTCTAACTTATAGACTGTCAGAATTACAATGTGGACTTGTGATTAGTATCTGAAGTGAAGAGCGATCTTGTGTGACTAAACTGTTGACTTATGCATGGGGTCTACATTAACTGACTAGTGTCAGAATTGAATTGAATTCCAGTGTTAGTGGAGAAGTGGGGAATAGCTTGGTGTGGGAATCCCACACATCTCATGTCAAAAATGAAGTGTTCTAGAAGTATTGAATGTTGTGAGAGTGTAGAAGAGTACTGTTTTTCCTATTTACACGGTAATCTTTACTCATCCAGAGATCTGAGCTTTCTTATCAGGTTTTTGTGTGTAGTACTGTATTATCAAAGATTCAGAGAAATGAGGGTTTTTTGGATTGAGGATATAAAAAAGTAAATATTGTGAAATATGACTTCTGATAAAAAGAGTTTAATTGGTCTTTTCTTGTTATTTAGGAACACTGCCTCATGGGGATCAAAGGAACTGTGAAGCGTAGCACAGATGGGGACTTCATTCATGCTAATGTTGACATTGACCTAATTATCACCGAAGAACCTGAAATTGGCAATATAGAAAAACCTGTAGAAATTTTTCATATAATTGAGCATTTTTGTCTTGGGAGAAGACGTCTTCATCTATTTGGAAGAGATAGTACAATTAGACCAGGTAGGACCTCATTTTAAAAAAATAGCTTTATGATTCCTTAGGATATGGGTATTAAGAAGCAGGACACACTGCTGTATAAAATAAAATTCTTATGTATTTGATTCCCCTTTTTTTGCTGTACTTCAAAGATGAGCAGTTTTAGGTTCACAGCAAAATTGACAGGAAGGTACGGCGAACCCCCTGTGCCTGCACATGCAGACCTCCCATTTATCAGTATTCCTTACCATACAGGTATGTTTGTTACAGTTGACGAGCCAGCGCTAACACATCCTAATCACCCCATGTCTGTAGTTGACATTAAAAGTTACTCTTGGTGGTGTATGTTCTCTGAGTTTAGACAAATGTGAAATGATGTATATGTGTCATTAATAGTTTGATACTGAGCAGTTTCATTGCCCTGAAAATCCTCTGTGCTCCACTTCCTAGTCCAGTCCTCTCCTCTCCCCTTGGCAATTACTTGATTTTTTTTACTGATTCCATAATTTCCCTTTTCCAGAATGTCATATAGTTGGAATTATATAGTATGTAGCCTTTTCAAATTGGCTTCTTTTATTTAGTGATATGCATTTAAGGTTCCTTTATATCTTTTCTGACTTGGTAGCTCATTTCTTTTTAGTGCTTAGTACTATCCCATTTTCTGGTTGTACCACCATTTATATATCCATTTATGTACTTTCTTTTTAGTGCTGAATAGAATCCCATTTTTGGCTATACCACCATTTACCTATTGAAAGGTGTCTTGTTGCTTCCAAGTTGCTGAAGTTTCTGTACCATTTTGCATTTCCATCTGCAGTAAGAGTTCTGTTGCTGCGCATCATCACCAGCACTTGGTCGTGGTAGTGTTCTGGATTTTGGCCATTTTAATATGTGTGTGGTGATATGTTGTTTTAGTTTGCATATCCCTGCGATGTGGACCATCTTTTTATATGCTTAATGCTATCTGTAGATCTTCTTTGGTGAAGTATCTCTTAACATCTTTTATTATTTTTATTAGGTTGTTCACTTTTTTATTATTGATGTTTAAGAGTTCTTCGTTTATTTTGTATAGCAGTCTTTTTCAGATGTTTTTTACCAGCACTTTGTCCCAATTTGTGCTTGCGTTCCTATTCTTATTTTACATGTTTTATCTAATTAATTTCTGCTCTTATTTTTGTTTTCTTCCTCCTCCTTTCTTTGAGTTTATCCTCTATTTGAGGTATGTGTTGACTATTGTTACTAAGCTTTTTCATATTATAGTGTTACATTTATACCTATAAATTTCTCTAAGTACAGCTTTACTGCATTTCAAAAGTTTTACATGTAGTATTTTATTTCCAAAATAATAATTATCAAATTTTCATTGTGATTGTATATTTAATCCATTGGTTATTCACTATTGTGTTGCTTTATTTTATTTATTTATTTTTTTTGAGACAGAGTCTCATTTTGTCACCCTCGGTAGAGTGCCATGGCGTCATACTCACAGCAACCTCAAACTCTTGAGCTCACGTGATTCTCTTGCCTCAGTCTCCTGACTACCTGGGACTACAGGCGCCCGCCACAACGCCCAGCTATGTTTTTTAGAGACGAGATCTCGCTCTGGCTCAGGCTGGTCTCGAACCTGTGAGCTCAGGCAATGCACCTGCCTTGACCTCCCAGAGTGTTAGGATTATTATAGGCATTTTTTTTTTAATTTGTTTATTTTTTGCCTAATATTGTTGTCAGATAGCACAGACCAATTTCAATTCTTAGTAATTTGTTGGATTAACTTGATGACTCAATGTAAAAAGGATTCCAAGTCCAGTGGAAATGAACATGTACTTTATTTTTGTTTTGGTTATACTATTGTGTGCTATTTAAGTCATCAATTGTTTTCACTGATATTTTTAAACTACTTAATTTGTTGAAATCTGTTATAGTGGTTTTCTTTATTTAATTGTCAGCTTTTTATTTATACCTATTTGGGGTGCTTATTAAGTACATATAAAATTAAAATGTTTATGCTTTCCTGGTAGATTAACACTTTTAATACTTAATGAAATGTCCTTATTTCATTAAAATACTTAATACTTTGTGAAATGTCCTTCCTTATCCTGTTTTCTGTCCTAAATTATACTTCATGTGGTATTATGGCAGTTATTCCAACTTCTTAGGTTGATGTTTATGTGGCATATTATTTTCATTCATCTATTTTCAGTTTTGCTATCATTACATTTAAGGTCTGTCTTTTATGATTAAATACATCATCCAGTTTATATTTATTTAATTGGACTGTTTAGTCAATCTGTATTAATGTAATTCCCAATACATTTTGTATAGATTACTATCTCACTGGGTTTTTTTTTTGTTTGTTTGTTTGTTTGTTTGTTTTAGTTCATGGAAAGAATTTTTAACCATCTCACTGTTTTACAATGGCACCATCTAATTTGTGTTCCTTTTTCTCTTATTTCTTTTGGATGATTAATTATTATTCCATTTGTCCTTTTCATTAGCTTGTTAGGTATTCTTTTATTCTTTCATTGGTTATCTTGGAGATTGCAGCTTGCATCCTTGAATTGTTAAAGTCTAAATTAAAGTAGTATTGATTTTTAAAGAGTAAGAATGATATGATTTACTCTTTATAGTTTCCTTAATTTTTTCAAAACAACTTTTCCTCAATATACTTATAGATCAGGCATATGTTATTGTATACATAGTATATACATAGTATACAGGTATGGAATGAACTTACAATTGTTAAGACTTCTGCAAATATACATGAACAACTTATTTGGAAGTTCTGTGAGTGATTTTACTGTATTATGAAAGTAAAAATATTTTGGCAACAGTTTGTAGCTTAAGATAAAGTAACGTAACAGATATTCAACTAGAGGAATGTGTTTAGAAAGCATAGGTGTTCATATATTATCAAGATTATGGCTCTAGTTTAGTAAATAAGAAACGGATTTTTCTCTTCCACCATTAAACTATCCTGCCCCAAAATAGCACCTGAATATGGGAATAATCACCATAATTGCTTAAGGAAACAAAAAATGTAAGAAAAAACAAAACCATTTGAAAAATAAAAGCACACATCAGATGGTAGTCTTTTAGTAATTGGAAAGTTAAAGTAACGTTTAGAAAAGGTTTAAAGAGGAAAAAAGTCATTCTCACTACCTCCAGGAATTACTTTGATTTTTTACATGGTACCTATCAGAACCTGTACATACAAATTTTTACATAATTATACTCTTCATTTTGTATTTTTCCATCAGCATTGTATCAGATATTTTCTACATTTTAAATAATT
Organism: Perodicticus potto; assembly: GCA_963574655.1. Taxonomy (NCBI): domain Eukaryota; kingdom Metazoa; phylum Chordata; class Mammalia; order Primates; family Lorisidae; genus Perodicticus; species Perodicticus potto. Next base: position 125,695 of record CAUYRH010093543.1, read on the forward strand.
ATTCATAATCATTTTAATGGCTTTATAGTATCTTTTTTTTTTTTTTTTTGAGACAGAGCCTCAAGCTGTCACTCTGGATAGAGTGCTGTGGCATCACAGCTCATGCAACTTCCAATTCCTGGGCTCAAGCGAGTCTCCTGCCTCTGCCTCCCAAGTAGCTGGGACTACAGGCGCCCACCACAATGCCCGGCCATTTTTTGTTTGCAGCCGTCATTGTTGTTTGGCGGGCCGGGCTGGATTCGAACCCGCCAGCTCAGGTGTATGTGACTGGTGCCTTAGCCCGTTGAGCCACAGGCGCCGAGCCTTTATAGTATCACTGTAATGATCTCTATTTTTTTTTTTAAATGAGTGGAAGAACCTAAGGAGGCAGTAGATAATTGTTAAGTGTAGGTATTATAAGCGTAAGAAGCAACTAAAATAGAGATTTTGCCTCATGCCAATTCTTATTTATAATTTAATTTTCAGTTCTTCATCCAATTAGTTGTGGCCACTACATTTTGGTTATATTATACATAATGTGTTTTAAGTAGGCTATCTTTTATTTTTATTTGCATCAGTTAAAGTCTTTGAGCTACAAATCTAATTTTTTTACTTACAAACTTCATCTAATGCTTTACTCTTGCCTGTTATTACAAAAATTATTTTAGTATTAGCTGTAGTAAGACAAAACTAGGAAGAAAAGTTTGCTTGGTGTTTGAGGATTAATCACATTAATAATGTTACTAGTAGGGGCAATTGAGAGAGTCTGCTCAAGAGGCTTTAATTTATTTGGGTTGAGCACTCAAATACACTGCTTCCTCAAGAAGGTATTTTAAGCTATTTCACATATATACCATGGAAATACCATTTTGCCATGGTTTTAAAATAGAAGTTAAAAGGTAGCTATATGAATCAAATTTATTCTGATACCAGGCTGTTTTAACTTTACTCTGCTCTTTGTGATACCTTTAGAACTTGTATAAAATACTAATGTTGTAGTTAAGAATTTGAGGGGATAGCAAATGAATCTCTTGGGCTTCTAGAACCAGTTTCCTCTGCAAAGATTTACATGTTTTATTTACATAAGAGGCCAAAGGGACAGGGAAGAGGCAGTATTAATTATTTTTATTATATCTTTAAATTATCTGTTTCTTACCCCTTGTCTGTGTGTCACGTGCCACACACAATACCACATAGATGTCAAGAATCAAACCAGAAGAGAGCTAGTAAAAATCTCACAGATTGAACAGTCAGTGTGATCGCAGAGGTGTGGAATGTGCTTATTGATCTGGTGTGTCTTCTCTGTTTATCATGGCGTCTACTAGTTGATAGCTAAAAAGCACAATATGATAGATCTTTTATTTTTTTCTTCAAATAACATTTGAAGAAACGCTATTTATACATTGTTACATACTGAAGATTTCTTAAAATCATGAACAAAGTATCATACACAAATGGCTACTATGTTTTAGAATGTTTTCCTAGCAGAATAGTTTTTTGTTTTATGGCAATTTTTTTTTGTTTTTGAGACAGTCTCACTTTGTTGCTCTTAGTAGAGTACAGTGGTGTCATAGCTCACAGCAACATTAAACTCTTGGGCTCAAGCAATTCTCTTGCCTCAGCCTCCTGACTAGCTGGGATTACAGCCACCTGCCACAACACCTGGCTATTTTAAGAGACAAGGTCTCATTCTTGCTTATGCTGGTCTCGCACCCATGAGCTCAGGCAATCCACTGCCTTGGCCTCCCAAAGGGCTAGGATTATAGGTGTGAGCCACTGTGCTTAGCCTCATTTTATGGCAATTTTTGATGCATCTAATATTCTAAGTAGTAACCTTGAGGGTGATGGAGCAAAGATATTGTATACCTAATTTTATAAATAAAGAACCTACTTCTTAAAGATTTGACTTATTCCAAAGGATCTCATGTCTCTTGTAATACTCCAGAGACATATTTCCAGGATTCTTAAAAGACATATCAATATAAGAATCACCGCACCCAAAGAATCCCAAAGCATGGTGTTTCTATTGGGTGTTCATAGTTAATTTGTAGTTCCTCCCATTACAGATAGAGTTTAATCAATCAGAAAATATCCTTATAAGCAAAGTTGTTTAGCAGTGTAATTGACAAAAATACCTTTTTACTTATAGAAGTATAATGTACAATAGAAATTCTGAGAAGAGAGAAATAATTTTCATTTCATATAGAAAGTATATTTGAATTGGATATTGAAGGGTGAGATTTTAACAAGTCAGCTGGATAGAAAATAAAATAATATGGGCATAAAGTAGGAGTTAAACACAGGTTTGTGAAAAGCATTAATGAGAAATGTGATTGGAAAGTTAGATCAAGACTTATATTTTGTATTTATGAATTTGGGCTTTGTGTAAAATCTAGAATATTTAAAGCAGAGAAGTGACATGGTTTAAGCTTTGCTTCAGATTTTCCACTTTTAGAGGGAAGAGAAACTAGAATTTGGGAGATGATCACAATATACATGTATGTGTATCTGTTACTTGTTGTGTAGTAGGGGACTGTCCTTGTGAACAGTAAAAGTTTGAGGGTGGCAGTAGAATTGAAAAGATGGGAATAAATAGTGACAACATGGCAGTGGTTGAGTTTCTAGGACATATCAATGAGAATAGAGCAAAAGTTCGTTCCAGGATTTTAACCAAAAAATGATAGTACCATTTCCATAAGGACAAAGATACATAATTTAATAAATATTCACTGAGCTCAAATTCAATATAATGTGTAATATAATATGTTTTTCTGAGCGCTGTTCTCACAAAAGATAGAATGTGAATGGAGACAATGAGAAGGATATATTACAAAAGTTGCAATCTAGGAGGAGAAGCAACATATATAAATATGACATCTTTAAAATATGACCATAATTAAGTGTCATGTATTCTGTAAAAGCCATCAGAATAGGGTGAGTGATAGGGACATCTTTAAGAATACATTGGGAATTTGACCTAGTCCATAAAGGTTAAATAAGAGAAGAAAGAACTGAAAATAAAAAGAATAATCTTTTTTCCCCCTCCATTTCAGGCTGGCTCACAGTTGGACCAACGCTTACAAATAGCAACTACAATGCAGAAACATATGCATCTTATTTCAGTGCCCCCAATTCCTACTTGACTGGTTGTACAGAAGAAATTGAGAGACTTCGACCCAAATCACCTCCTCCCAAATCTAAATCTGATCGGGGTGGGGGAGCACCCAGAGGCGGAGGTAGAGGTGGCACTTCTGCTGGCCGTGGACGAGAAAGAAATCGGTCTAACTTCCGAGGAGAGAGAGGTGGCTTTAGAGGGGGCCGTGGAGGAGCACACAGAGGTGGTTTTCCACCTCGATAATTTTTGGAGACATTGATTGTATTAATGCCCCTCTAACTATCTTTATTATCATTTGCATTTCAAGTGGGAAACTTACTTTAGAACTTAATTCAAGCTTGCACCTTTACTTTGGTTTCTCTGAGCTGAAGGAAGGAATCTTAGTCAACCTCCTTTGCAATTGTCACACACACTGTCTGGTTTTGTTCAGGATAAATGAGCAATTCTGCTTCTTGTCATCTGCGTGAACAGAATGGAGCAACACAGGTAGACTTCGGCAACTGAATCTTTCTTATAAATTCCAACTACTTATGAAAGTTTTACTTTTTAGAAATAGTTGAATAGTTGAAAAAGGTCTGATCTGTGGTATCATGATAGTGCCCACAGGAGTGGCTAGTGTGCATCCTCCCACTGCTGTCATAGCAAATGGGGAGCTATCTGGGAGCCTTGACAGAATGGAGTTGGGACAGATGGTAAGATTTTGTCAGAGTTTTAATGTTTTCTTCATGAAAGAATAAAAAGAGGTAGGCTTCTTTTTTTAATCTTAAATAAATTCAGATAATTTAATTGAATATTGAAGAAGTTGAGAGACTGAACAAAATCACCTCCTCCCAAATCTTATCTGATAGGGGAGGTGGAGAACCCAGGAGTGAAGTAGAACTTGGTAGTCAGACTTAAAAAAAAAAATAACGAAAAACTTCATTGTCATAATCTCAATTATGTAGTGACATATGACTCTTAGTTGTGCTTCCCAAGACCCAAACGAGGACAGATATCCAAGAGCTAGAACTCTGGTGTAGACTTGAAGTAGTTTCATGTTCCTTAGCAAAATAAAGTAACAGAGGTAACGACAGAGATACCTGGTCATGAGATGCTTGGTTTGAACATTTTGCAGAATAAAGTATGTGGGACGAGGAAATGACATACATCTTCAAACTTGTTATGGAGAAAATTTAATGTAAAATCAATTATAGAAAACTCTTTAGAATACAGCTCGGAAAATGAACTGCAGTTGCTTTTTATTAATAAAGCTTTGTGTTGTTTCTAAGGGGCTGGTCATGTAGATCTGTTAGTTGTGTAAGACTTCATGCTGTCATTTCTTTTTCTATACTATAATTCATGTTTTAAACAAATTTGATTAATGATATTATGTCATTATTGTTCCTCATTAGTACTTTTTTATTGTGTTACAATATTTCTAATGAAACTTGAAGCCTTTGAAATTTGAGAATCTGCTTTCTGCAAATGGAATTACTGTTGTTATTTACAAAATGAAAAGACTGACCCAAGATCAAACTGTTCTTTTGGTCTTTGATGAATTTTGTTGACTCTCTTGTGCTCTGACTATAGGTTATCCACTGCAGATTTGGTTTGAAGATGAAGACTGAATAATAGAAATAGGGTTGAGATTTTTAAAAGCCTGATGATTAACTTGATCAGTCTTTTAGTACTATTTGACTAACACCTTTTGTAATGTATATACTCTTTATCATAGTTAGTTATAGTTTTGGGGAAATGGTATATTTTCAAGGTCAGGAAACTTATAAATTATCTACAGTTAGAACTATGGATGTCAGAGTTCTAATTTTAGATCATTCTAGGGAGTGAAGTCAAGACAGAGGAATTTCCAGTTGCCCACTTCTAATTATCCTTAGAAGTGTTGGCTAAGGAGCAGTCGTGCCCTGTAAAGAGGACTCTTTTCTTATGTTCTTTGCCCCGGGCCTACCCAAAGTGAAGAGACATTCCTGGTGCCTAGCTGATGTAGACGCTGTGAGGTTTGTATCACAGTGTTTCTTCACAGAGAGACAGGAATGGCTTCTTGGTAGGTTCAAAGTTAAGGGGAGTCACAGCCTACCAAATAGAGAAAAGAGTTGATAGAAAAAGAATGCAAACCTAGAATTTATCCTTTTGACAATGATTCTAACCTTTTTAATAAAACAACAAGAATTATTTAATAAATTTTAAATAACTAGTTTCTCTACCTTTCAGTAAAGGTTGAGATATTGTTTTCACAACAGGATTATCTATTCATTGAAGACAGCGTTCCAATGAAAATTCATTACTCTGAGCTCTTCTGAGTTTTGATCCTCTTTGTATTTACATGTGTTGCATTTTCACAAAATTACCTAGAAACAAATTTTCACTTGCTTCACTGATTCTTTATTGGGAATAGAAGCTAATAAGTGAAGTAATTCTGCATTTTTTCAGTTTAAGAGTCCTAAGACTCTTACAGTCCTAAGATCAGCATGCGTGAGTTTATATAAAATTCCTAAGTATTCCAAGCCAACAGTGGGAGCCATTCTCACTATGACCCTCCTGCCTTTAGAGGATGGGTATTAGGAGGCCCGGAGTGCTGCATGAGTAGAAACACTTTTCTCCTCTTCTTCACTCTGGAGAAAAAACAAGCCAGGTAGTTGATGATGTCAGCTAGCAGATTTTTGGGGTAGGGATGCCCCAGAATACCCATACATGACTAAACCAGATTAGACCAAGGAATTGCGGAGATAGCAATGTAGATTGGTCACCATGAAATGGTGTGAGAGGTCAAGGTGTAGTACTGGAAAGTGGGACTAAAGTATGGAGTCTGGCATGATAACCAGATCACAGATCCAAAGGTGAAAGGGATCAGTACTGATTCTTTGTGAGCACTTCACTCAGAACTCCCTGACCCACACCCAGGTCAGAGCCGTGCATTGGTTTCATTTAAATTAGTGAAGTGTAATAGCTGGGAGCCACAGTGTGTCTCTGTGTCATGCCTGTTACTAAGAGGAATTCCTTTTTAAGTCTTTTGAAATACTTTCTACCCATCTTAATTGTTAAATTATATCTTAGTTATAACAGCTTGTTTTAAAATGTACTGTTTGATCCTAAATTTAGAACGTAAGATTTAGTCTTTGAAGTATAGTTTCAGATGTTACTAATTTGTTTAATAAAATCCTTATTAACTTGACAAAATGAAAGCTCAGTAGGGACTCATTCTAAATGGTAGTCTTTGATCTAAAAGTCTCTTTATATTTTTGTGATCTATTAAAAACAATCTTTGCTTATTAGAAAGGCCTTTCTTAGAACAAGGGTTAGAATCTTGGAGCTCATGTAGGACTATTATCTAATGGGATAGAGCCTGAACTTTTAGCTGAGATCTCAAGTCTGTGTGGTCAGTTTTTGAAGCTTTGAATCTAGAACTTCCCAAAAGGTTAAAGTACTTACCAGGCAAACGGAGCCCATTTGAGACTCCATTTCTGGGTTACCACACTGTGTCTGCTCTCAAGGCCGCCATCAGGTACAGCAGTCTAGGGTTACAAATGAGATAGGTTCTATAGGTTTGTTCTTAAGTTTAATTTGTATCTAAGTTGGAACAGGTATGTTCACCTATTACCTCTGGTAGCCTCCATTCATAAATGTGGGTTGTACGTCAGATGTTTGTAACTCAGGGACTTACTGTAATAGCCTCTGTGTGAATTGTAAGTTGGATATTTGTAACTCAGGGATTGCCTATATAAAATTACTAGCTACAATGCATCAACTCATTTAATGTACATGTGGATAATTTGGACATTCTTTTCCGGTAAACCCTTTCTCCAGTACTGGACAAAATATTAAAATGATCAGTTTGAGCTGTATGTTACAGTTCTTGCTTCTCTGTTAAGTGTTAATAAACAGTGAAAATCAGGTAAGTGAGTTTTTTCCAAAAATACTTGTAAAGAATTGAGAATCTGGAAGTGAACAATGTGAAATGCACCCAGAAACCAAGTATGTAAAGTAATATCAATCAGTGAAGCAGGCCAGGAGTTTGGCTTTTTTTATGGAATAATTATCTTTCTAAGGCATATTGTTTGCATGTTAAACACAAGGAGATTCTTATTTTTACTCATGTTCTTTCTCCCATGTATCTTATCTGTTCTGTTTCTCACTTTGATGAGCTTTCTCAGCTTCACTTTGAGAGAAGTAAAGCAGCACAGATACCTTAGTAAACAGCCGTTGACTCTGCTGCGGAGGCGACTGAGGTAGGGTGGGGACTCGAGACCACATACCCTGGTGTAGGTAGATGACACTCGTTACTCCAGCTAATTGTCACCAAAGAGGAAAGAGAGCAAGTCTGAGATGTTCATACGAAATCTACCTAATTTTTAGACGCTGACAAGATAGTTTGTGCCTTTTGCTTATACTTTACTTTCGTGAAATTAAAAAAAAGTTAACTTGGTTGGGACGGGAAACTGTCACCCTTGAAAGCATATTGTATAGTTGACTTCCTTTGGAATATTGAAAGAAGGATGAAAATGTCGACTAATACTTTCAAGTTACAAACAGTGATGTGATGCAAGCCATTGACTGTCCAGTGGGAAAAAGTGTAGAGACCTATCGGGGCTTGTGTTGTGACAAAACACAAACACACTTGAATCCTATACTTGTGCAAATTTTTAGTTTATAGCTGTTAATATTGTAAGAATGAATACTGCATCATCAGCCTGCCTCTTGTGTGTGTGCATTTTGTCATTTTAAAAGCAGGGGACAAAAAGTCAAAACTCAGTTTTTGTTCAGATATATCTAGTTTAATAAATCAAGGTAATTGGCTTAAATGTCGTGTGTAATTGTCTGTCCCTTTGTAGGCCTGTGCTTTTCAGGACAACTTCTGGGTAGGTACATTAATTTTTTAAAAAAAGTTTTTAATGTATTCTTCAAACATGAGTAATAGATATTTTCATGGACCCAAGGCATACCTCAACTTGAGATAAACTGACTTTAAAAACTAAAGTCTCACGGGCGGTGCCTGTGGCTCAAAAGGAGTAGGGCACCGGCCCCATATGCCGGAGGTGGCGGGTTCAAACCCAGTCCCGGCCAAAAAAAACTGCAAAAAAACCCCCCAAAAAACTAAAGTCTCATTCATAAAGGTCTCAAAGTTGCAAATTTTTTTAAGAAAAATAACAGCATTTCCTAAACATGCTTGTATAACTTTGTATTCTTGAGACTGGATCCGCAGTCATTATTATAGTTTCCTTAACTAAACACTTGTAATTTTGCCTCCCCCAATTGACTTTTTTCTTAATGTGATTTAAAACTGGATTGTAATGTATTAAGTTTGGATGACAGTGGCTCTGGAAATCATATTGTGAAGCTATGTTTTAGGAACTAGCTGAGTTTAGCTTGGATAAGACACATAAGGATATGTCACAGCCTTTGAACTATCTGAAAACTGTTAAATAGAGGAGGAATTCACTTCAAAAGACAGAGCACTTGTAGAAAAGGAGAATTTTCAGGAAAAGTCTGCTAAATATAATTTAACAAGCAGAACTGTTCATAAATGACTGGGAAAGAAGCAAGCTTCTCCTCACTGATTCTCAAGCAGAGCTCTGTGAATAGCCACTGGAGATGATGACCAGGGCATTTCTTTTGCTTCTTCCAGATTACTTGGTATTGTGTTTTTAGCAATTAAAATTTGTGTATTCAATTCCCCCGAAAGAATTGCCTTTTCTGGAAGATTATTGACTGAACTTTCTGGAAGGTTTAGACACTAATGTATAATACCTCCTAGTGGAGCTGAAGTTCAAATTCAGATTATCTTTTAAAAACAATTGATATAAAATTTGATCTTTGCTCTTTTGTTTTTTAGAGAAGTATGTTTCTTCACAAAGTTGTGCAACTATCACAAACACAAAAGAAATGTTTCCATCTGGCTACATTAATGTGAAAAAAATTTTTTTCTAGGTCTCCCTTCAAGAAAGAAAAAAAATAGACAGTTCTTAATTATCCTCAGTTTACTGTCATTAGAAAGTGAAGCTGTGCCATTTAGTAACCTCAAAGATGTGCCTTTTTGAATGAGTAACTTTTTTCATACTGTTTCCCCAGCATTTACATTACAAGTTCTTGTCCTTGGTTTAAAAATTGAGGTTTTGGTTTTTAACAGTGAAAGGAGCTTAGATTACAAGTTATTCTTATTGGTGAATTTATGGCAATCTCTGCAATGATCTGTCAGTTGGACATTTCTGTCATTTAAAGATAGTAGTTTTATTTAGAGGATGACAATTCAGACACGACATAGCAGCAGCCAATACATTAAGAAGTCATAGTAGTCCTAGTTTTTATGAACCTTAGAAAGTTTAAGAAAAAAACTAAAAAAATAGTAACATTTGCTATGTGTCAGACACTATTCTAAGCTTCTTCTGTTTATTAACTTAATTCCTGAAACAATAGAAGAGGAAAACTGAGACACAGGAGAGTTTCTACCTTGGTCTGGATCACAGCCAGTGGTGGAACCAGTGCAGAAACCTGCCCTGGTGGGTCCAGAGCCTTTGTGCTCTGCTGCCTCCTGAGGTCTGGGGAGGGGAGAACTATTTCAGAGCAACAGGGTGCAGCATCTACACCATATTTTTTTTTTTTTTTTTTTTGTGAGGAGGGGAAGGGTAAGTGATCATTCAGCACTCACTGGAGCATTTCCATTATAAACCGGGAATTTTCTTCCACCATTGAGAACTAGTCTCTCCATTTATATTATATTCTTTCTCTGCTTTCCAAGGGTCTTGCTCTTTTCAATATGTTTTCAGTCTTCCGCCTTCAGCATTCTTTGAAGTACAATTTTGTCACTATTTTTTTTTTCAACATAATTACTGGCTTCTTTTCAGCAGCATTTAAATGTCGATCTCTGCATGCCTTAAATAAGAAATCCTCCGCTCCACCTGTGACCCACCCTTTCATCCCCTTCCTGAGTTCCCTCCCCTGGGCCTCCGCTTCCTCAACTTCTAATATAGCATACGTCTTTGGTGATCTAGTGAAACTGCTCCCACCCAAGGGACATATGACCTTCCCACTATTGTCTTTGTTATAACTTGTCTTTTGGAAGCCTGTAATGTGACTGCCCAGTCGCCCCATGTACTCCTCTTACCTTGGGCTTTAGTGACAGCCTCCCGCCAGTTTCCTTCTTTGGCCCTCCCTTCACAGCGCCCTTCACAGGTTTCTAGTTTACTCTCTGCGCCAGGGATTTGCTATCTTTTCTACAGACTGTCTTCATAAGCTTTTTGGCCGCTTGTATGGCTTTTCTCTATACAAAGATGGCTTGCCAATCTCTGGCACAGCTCTCTCCTGAGCCGCACACCTGTATTTCTTGGTGCTGTAGTTTGTCTCACTGGGGTAGCTGGCAGGGGACCTCAACATGTCCAGAGCTGAACCACTATCCTTTACATACACACTGCTGTGAACATACAATCTGCTTCTACTTCTGTTTCTTCTCAGAGAATCATCCATCTACCCAGACGCCTGAAACGGAAACCATTTTCTGACAATTTCTTCCCTTTTACTAATACCAGCTCTACCTCCTATGGCTTCCCCCTCCCAACTAAATACCACTTTAGTTCAGACCACCATGAATTCAAACGGACCATTCTGATAAGCTAATGGTCCCTCTGCTGCCAATTCCATCATCTCACAACCCAAAAATGATCTTTCTAATGACTGATGCTGCTGATCTTGCTTTAATTACCTTGAATGTCGTCACTTTGCCATTAGGATTAAGTCCAAACTCCCCCTTGACCAGGACTCCATCTATTTGCCATCTTTATTATGTTGTCTCTCCTTAGTGTAACAGTTCCAGCCAAGTTTAAATTCACTAGTTTACTTAAATGGTAATGTATGCTCTTCCCCACTCTGGGCCTTCATGTATATTTTCTCCTCTCACCAGAGTATTTACCAACACTAACAATTACCTGGCTATGTCCAGTAATTTTTTTCTAGTCTTAACTTTGCTGTAACTGCCTCTGGAAAATCTGTACTGGGCTGTGTCCTGCTCCCCACCTAAACCAGGCCAGATGTCCCTGCCCTGTGCTCACTATAGTCTTTCGTGGCATTTATGAGACTTTCCTGTCCTCCTAGAGATGGCAGGGACTTTGTGCCTCTCACTGCTGTCTGTACAGAAGCCGGTGTTTGGCACAGATGGCGCACAGTAAATACATGTTGCATGAGAACACTTTACCTCCCAGAATGGCACATTCTTTAAGCACCTAATTACTGGGAAGTTGCTTCTATCAAGTGGCATTTTGTCATTTCTATTTATCAGTTCTGGTTTTATGCTCTAGCAAATACATAGAACAAATAACCAAAAGTGCTCTGTGCCTCTGTCCCACATACAGGTGGTGCCTAGAACTGAACACGCAGGTGTGGTCTGACTTCAGAGCAGAGTGAGGGCATCGCTGTACTCCTAAAAGTACTTTGAGATATTTGTTTTCATCCCACTGCTGATTAATAATGGCAAACTCCCTAAGTTCTTTTTTTGAATATGTGTTGTTTCCAAGAAGGATCTCCTGCATTATGCGTTTGTTTTTTGGACACAATTCTAGAAGCTTTCTTGTTAAGCTCATCCAAGCTGATCTGAAACGCCATGCCATCTGGCTAACACATGGGGGGATTTCAATCCTGTCGGTGTATTTGTTACTCAATTCCGTGACATCTACTAATTTATAAATAAACCTTTCTTAGTCATGTCATCATAGACAAGATACTTAACTGCTTTAAGCCTGTTTTATGTGTAAATGGGTTGATAACAGGATTAGGGTTGCCATGAGCAATAAATGTGGAATTGTTCACAAAACACTTAGAGTTCTTGGGACCTGCATGTACTCAGTAGACTTGTACAATTAGTAATTATTCACATCACTGATGACAGAGCTGACCAGGGTGGAGAGAGGACAAATGGTGCATTTGATACCACTCAACACCACCTTCTAGGTTCAGGTATAGTCATTAATAATGGTCTCACATAGCACATTTCTGTTAAATGCTTTTCTCAAATACATTGTCTGAGAGTACTCCCTACTCTCAACACTCAAAAAAGAAATTGTTTTTCTAATTTGTATGATCCATCCAGACAACTTTTTGCCAAGACACTTTGAGTACTTATTTCTTTTTGAAATCTCAAAATACATAAAAATGAATAATTCTACCTACTAAGGGTACATGAAGTAATTTATTGATATTGGTTAAGAGCCATTATATACAGGTAGAAACCTTCAAAATTGTACAAAGAACCATTAAGAATATTGATAAAGACAGTTTTATAGACAAAACAACTGGAAAAAGTTTTAACATATAAAATATATAATTAAAAAAAAAAAAAACACGGAACACAAATTGTTCTACCAGATTGATTTTAAGGTTTGCTATTCAAACCTTAATTTTAAAAAAATTGCTCAATGGAGTTACACGGTTTAAAAAAATTAAGTATAATGTAAAAATCAAGCTTTTTTCCCTCGCTGAAAATGGGAGAGGAATGAAGACAACTTTTTACCTCAAATCTATAAAGTTTGAAAAGTAATTTATGTCTGGCACAAAGAAAGAAAATTGAGAATGTTTAAGGTTCTGTAAACTTTGCCTTTCATGAAATGCAAACTGCATCAGTTTTAAAAATTCAAAATTGTGCAATCAGAAATAGACTTTTCCCTTTATGGTACAATGGTACCTTCATTGGCTTTATACCTGAGCACCGAAGCTGAAGTTCTAAATGCCATCTCGGAAGGCTATTCTGAAAATGAGCAAGAAATCAAAACTAGCCTATTATCATCTAGAAAATTAGGCACCAAGAAGGAGATTTCCTTACAAATGCAACATCAATGATAGAGAAGTTTCAATTAATTCAGCAACTGACAGATCTCCTTGTGAACACAACAAAGGAAATCCACGTAAGATGATCCTCCGTAAAGTCCTTTGTCTTCTACCAGGAACTGTCGGAAAACCATTTCTGGCTGCTCCCGCTGCTTTACTATTGTGAGCTACGGAAAAGAAAAAAACAAAACAAAACAACAGCTGCTGGTTATAAACATTTCTTTAACACGTCTCAATTTTGTCTGCTTCTATTTTATCAAACACTGCGGAATGTCCACTAGGAATGAGGACAAGAAGCATAGATTCCCCAAAGCACAAAAGCAAGACATACAATTTTAAGTGGCAAAAATAAAACAAGCACAATGCTATGGAAAGGTTCTATAAGCCAGTGACTGTCACCTGAGCCTTAAAGGCTAGGGTTAGGGCCAGACAGCATTCTATACCATGTACCAGGCACCAGAAATGCAGACACAGCTGGCATGTCAATCATCACAGGGGGGCCATAAAGTTCGTGTGCAATTTATGCAATTTAAAATAGTGAGAGGTTAGTGGGAAATTACCAGAATAATGAGTCTGGGCTTTTGGAGGACATGTGATCCCATGAAGGCACAGAAGAATGAAAGCAGACAGTTAACTGGCTCAAGTATGTGCAATGCATTAGGACATGAGGGAAACAAGGTTGGTAGATAGGAAATAGTTGGAAATATCTAGTCGGAGACCATCAGGATCTGAATGAAGGCACAGGATATGGAAAGAGGGTAGATTTGAGAGGTGATACAGAGGCTAACACATCAGGAGACCTAGGAGAACGCCTATCCTCTGCTTATCACAGTTCTCTAGAGCTGTGCTGTCCAGTACTATGGCCACAGACCACATGTGCTATTCAAATTGAGATGTCCTGTAAATATAACACACACAATGGATTTCTAAGACTTAATATGAGAAAGAAAATGTAAAAAAAACTCAATAGTTTATACTGATCACACGTGGAAATGATAATATTTGGATATATTAGGTTAAATGAAATATATTATTTAAATATATTTTTTACTTTTTATTTATGTATATATTTATTTAATTTATTGTTTGGGTCACCCTAGGTAGAGTGCCATGGAGTCATAGCTCACAGCAACCTCAGATTATTGGGCTTAAGTGATTCCTCTTGTCTCAGTCTCTCAAGTAGCTGGGACTACAGGCATGTGCCACCATGCCCAGCTAGTTTTTCTATTTTAAGTAAAGGCGGGGTCTTGCTGTTGCTCAGGCTGGTCTGGAACTGTGAGCTCAAGCAATCCACCCTCCTAGGTCTCCCAGAGTGCTAGGATTACAGGCGTGAGCCACCATGCTCGGCTACTTTTTAAATGTGGTTATTAGGATTGCACATGTGGCTCACACTATTGGAAAGTGCAACTTTGGGAGAAGACACCCACAGGGAGGAAGCCAAGGGGGACATCTTGTCATGAACACTTTGAGCCCTTCCCTGTACCCACTCACTCCTGTTTGAGGGAGTCAGGGTAGATGATAGGAAGAGTCATAGCTGGATATATATGGGGCTAAAAATGGGGTTAACTGAGCTGTACCCGCACAATATGTCTCTCCACCTGCTTCCTATGTGATTAAGAGGAGCTGGGCACGACTGACTTCCTCCTCTCATCAGTGAAACCACTAGCAGGGCCTGCACGGTGAGAGCCTGTGGTTAGCAGCTTCACCAGCTACAGCAGGGAAGGGATGGGCAAGTTTGGCCTGGCCCTACTTTTGCATCCAATGTTTTTTAGTTATCAAGTAGAATAATTCTATACTTGCTTTTTTTCCCCATTGTGACATTTTAGTGCACCTTAGGGTGATAAATTTTAAACTGCCCTGACTTAGTTTAAAATGTGTGTGTGTAAACACCACTACAACTCAGCCGATTCCACGTGGATTTAGATAGTGTGTGTGATGACTCAGCTTTCAGATGTCAGCACTAGGCAGGGGAGGTGGCACTGAAATACTGTTTGCATAGATTCCGCTCCTACACAGGGAAGCAAAACTAACTGTTAGTGAAGATTTCTCCAAAGGAGCTCAAGATTTGCTTCCTGATGGACTGAAGCCAAGGCTATTTAAATTTTTTCCAGCCTTGTCCGTGAGCCACGGTGACTTTGCTGTCGTCCAGGAGGGCAGCAGCGGTGTGAGTCTAGCTTCAGGACACTCCTCAGGCTAAGTGTGGACACAAGGAGGTGCTATGGGGGAGAGGGAGCGGAAGTTCCAATTTCTTTAGAATTTACTTGCTCTGTGGAAATTAATAGGGGGGTTCCATGGCTCATCGGGGGTATTTTCTATTGCAGCCCTTCACTTGGGTTATATTTTTGTTTGTTTTCCTGTGGTGCTCACATGTGCTCTGAAAACATGTGGTTACAATCTGAGGGGAGAAGTAGAATGTGGAATGAATTTCAGCCTTGGAAGAAATTTAGCTTTCAGCTAAAGTAATTAATTTCCTGCTCAACCATTTGAGTATCTACAAAGTTAAGCCACCACTGATTGTGCCAGGATGATAGTGGAAAGCTCAGGAAAGTGGATTCATCAAAGTGGAGCATGGGGTGTCTTGACACACAGATGGTCTCCTCCTCAAGGGCACCAACACCAGTCAGAGCTGGGATGGACTGGGGAATCCATCTTTATCCCCCCTCTTTATGTTTTAACAGGGAGGGGTGTGGCCCTGTGGAGTGAGAAGAGAATATAAAATGATCACTGCTGGGCTCTCTCCCTTCCTCTCCATGGAAGGCCTGGCTAACTCAAGTGGTCTGAATGTGACATTCTGTGGGTCATATTACCAGAGGCCTTAAAGAATTAATGTTCTGGCTGGGCGCCTATAGCTCAGCTGTTAGGGCACCAGCCACACACACCAGGGCTGGTGAGTTCGAACCCAGCCTGGGCCAGCTAAACAACAACTACAACAAAAAAACAGCTGGGCATTGTGGCGGGTACCTGTAGTCCCAGCTACTTGGGAGGCTGGGGCGAGAAAATTGCTTAAGCCCAAGAGTTCGAGGTTGCTGTGAGCTGTGCCACCACAGCACTCTACCAAGGGTGACATGAGACTGTCTCAAAAAAAAAAAAAAGACTTAAACATTCTCCAAAAGCCAATCTCCCTTCTCATTGCCTGACTCATAGGGAATAACTAAATGATAGGAAGGATTAGGAAGAATGTTGGAGTGAAAAAAAAAAAAAAGAGCACAATGGCACAACCTTGGGGGAATACCAGCTCTTACAGGGCAGATGAATGAAGATAAGCCAAAGATAAAAGGTCGCTGAGCTGAGAAAGGAGAAGAATCAGGAGTAGGTGATATTTTTAAAGCAAGCAGATGTGAGAATTTGAGGGAAAAGGTAGTACTCAGTCTTTTAAATGCTGTACAGGGACTGAGAATCAATTGTCTTTTGTAATTTGGCAGTTCACAGAGAAGTGGAGAGATGAGGAGGAGGAGGAAATATAAGCAGTTCATACAGACAACTTTTTCAAAGAGCTTGGTTGCAGAATGGCGTACTGCAGATGATCAATCAGTATTTGTAGAATGAATGAAAGGAAAGAAAAGCAGAATGTTGGAGAAGCAACAGCTTCAATGAAGGCAGATTTGGACAGTTTGTAAACTGTGAAAAAGAACTAGTGGGGAGGGAATAATCTGGAAAATTCAAGAGGAAAGAGAGAGAACTAAAAGCGTTTGTAGCACAGAGAAGCACGCCGGGCAGGACTGCAGTTCTTCAGTAAGGCCCCTGATTAGGCCATCTGGGAGCAGACTGTGTAGAAATTGTTTTTTGTTCTGCTCCCCCACAAATGTAAGAATACACAGACAACAAAGTCTGAGAGATTGAGTCTCTGAAAAAGTAATTAGCATAACCTGGAAAATAGCAGTATCTGTTGGATTTGATTTTGTTCTTCTTGAACCTTCCCATTCCAGCTTTTTCCCCCTATTTATTATTGACTCTTTAAAAGTATGCTTTTCCTTTGTGTGGTCGATTTTCAAATGTCAGGGAAAAGGCATAATGCTAAGTACATTTATACTAAGCGGTGTGGGTCCTGTATCTGCCATGATCCAGCTTTGAGACGCTGTCCCAGCTCATGGGCTGATTTGAGCCTCACTTAAAATCTGTCAGACAGAGGTGGGGGGAGCTAAAAGGCTGGGGTTGGACCCATCGATCTCCTAGGTTCCTTTTAGCTCTGACATCTGTAGATTTTAGATATTTCAAATTGGTGATAGAGATAGCACTCTGAAATCCTACAATAACATATGAATTTGCAGGTGATACATAAGAAAATCTGATTCTTGGCTCGGCGCCTGTGGCTCAATGGGCTAAGGCACCAGCCACGTACACCTGAGCTGGCGGGTTCGAATCCAGCCTGGGCCCGCCAAACAACAATGACGGCCGCAACCAAAAAATGGCCGGGCGTTGTGGCAGGCGCCCGTAGTCCCAGCTACTTGGGAGGCGGAGGCAAGAGACTCGCTTGAGCCCAGGAATTGGAGGTTGCTGTGAGCTGTGATGCCACACGGCACTCTATCCAGGGTGACAGCTTGAGGCTCTGTCTCAAAAAAAAAAAAAGAAAGAAAATCTGATTCTTTAAGAATTTAATCTAAAATTATTTTATCACAGTCGCTTATACACATATTTAATTCACACTTACTATCAAAGCTTACCTCCAGGTCTTTTTATAATCAAAGCTGAGATAAGGGGTTATTTTTTTCATGAAGGAAGGGGTATGGAACACAAACATGATCTCCACACTTAGTCCTGCCTCTTCTCTGCCAAGGGGGCCAGTTGGAGGGATGCAATTCACAGCCGTGCATTCTAAATACCAGCAGTTTGCAATTTGTGTTTCCTGAGACTCTAAGATTTGGTTACATGTCCCCAGGGCACTCTGAGTGTTGTGTGGAGAACGTGTTTAGTTTGTGCCTCTAAACTGTTTAAGGTCCTGCCCTTAAACTGAATCCAAATAGGTGCTATGTGGTGTGAAAACAGTTCTGGAACATCTGCTAAAGGCCTCAAAGGTGTTCATTTGCTGTTTATTCAACTTCCCTCAGCTCCACCAAAAGCTGATGTTTGCACGCATGAGTTACTGTCACAGTTAAGAATGCCAGTTTAGACTGACATCATATTTACATTTCAGGAGAAAATTGGCCCCATAATAACCTGGCACTTGTAGACACTTGCCCCCAGGTGAGTCTATTACCTCTGCAGTAAGCTGTGTTACATACACGTAGACCATTTTCGCCTGTACATCCCAACCCCAGGAGATTCTAACATTGAGCTGGGAAGGATGACAAGCGAGTAGCTAGGACCTAACAATGATGTATAATTTTCTTGGGTTCTAGACATTTTAAATTCTTTTATTTAAACTCAGAATAGGATACAAGAAGTTAGAAGGATTAGAGGCAGAGGTGTCCAACCTGGGGCCCGCAGGCTGCATGCAGATTATTTGAGGACTGTTTTGTGTATTGGATGTCACAAAAAGTATATACAGACCTTTTCTTTTGCTCATCGGCTTCCATTTGTGATTGTATATTTAATGTGTGGCCCAAATCAACTCTTCTTCTTCCAATATGAATGAGAAAAAAGGTTGGACACCCCGGTAGAGAGTAATAAAATTTTTCATAGATCATAGGTCAAAAATCATAATAAATCAAATTTTACAAATGTTCTTAATGATTCCTCCAAAATTAGGTAATTTTAAGCACCAAAGGGAAAGCCATTTCAAAGCCTGTATTAATAGTACCAATTGCCATTAAATTGTAAAGAGGGTTTTCATGATTACTAAGGTAATTCTTAGCTATCCCATGCTTAATTCTTAGCTATCCCATCCTTAGCTATGGTAATAGCTGGTTGTTTTTATGTGTTTGACTGACAAGTAGGTACATATACTCAGCGGTTGGTGTGACTTTTCTATCAAAGATCACCTCATAAAAATATGATATGCATCTTAAGAGCCATTAATAAAACTTAAAAATAAACCACTTGAAGAAAGGAAAAAGCAAAATCTCATTCTTACCTTCATTGAATATGGCCTCTTTCGCTGGATTGTACTCATTATCATTCTGAGTTGTTGAGAGTGTGGGCTTCCCACCTCAGGCAGCAAAGTCTACATTTAAGAAGATCAAAGTTTCAGTATAATTTGTAACATTCAGACAGAAATAGAAATATGAGATTAGAATGTTAAACACATCCTCCTAAAACTATACACGTCACTATTGGTTTAATTCATCTACCCACAAGTGTTGGGAAAATGCACTAAAAATTACTGATTCTTTTTTTTTTTTTTGAGATAGTCTTAATATATCGCCCTCAGTAGAGTGCCGTGGCATCACAGCTCATAGCAACCTCAAACTCTTGGGCTTAAGCCATTCTCTTGCCTAAGCCTCTCACGTAGCTGGGACTACAGGCACCTGCCACAACACCCGGCTATTTATTGGTTCAGCTTTATGTGGCCGGCGCCCTACTTACTGAGCTATAGGCACCAAGCCAAAATTACTGATTCTTAATGTTGCACATTCCTACTGAGGAAACAACCGTATTTTGCTGTGTATAATGTGCACCCATGTTTTTGACACAAAATTTTAAGAAAATTTTCTTTTTTTTTTTTTTTGTCAAATTTGTATTTGTTTATATTTAGGTGCTTTTTTCTATTATAAAGGAATTTTAGCATTTATCTTTTAACATATTATGTATAAGAAACTTTATGTAACAAATAATTAAAAAACACAAGAAATTTTATGTACCATTAACATAGAAAGCTAAAAGTTCTTCATCACTATCAGTATCAGAGGATTGATTTCTTCATTTTTCTACATTACCAATGTCTTCTGAAGAGTCCCTTCCCTCCAGTCCAGTAAATTTCATCATCCTCAGGATTGCTGATGCTAGATTTTTTAAAACAATTTCACAACCACTTCCTTCTTGATACTGTTTTCTATGGTCTTAGGATCTAATCACAAATCTGGATGATGGATACTTTCTTGACTTTGCCTGTACATGTTAAATCATCACCAGCTGACTGCATCGAGACCTCTACTCTTTCTTCATGAAGGCCTTAAAAGGCTTGTTTACTGACACAACAAGCAGTTGCAGTTGGCTGGCTAGCCCACCAGGTATCACAGCAAGTTGGGTTTTCAAATCATCTGTGATTTCTTTTGCACTTTGTGCAACATAGGCTTTGAAATGATCAAAAACAAGCAAATCTGGTTTTTCAAGTAATCCTCCAGACCTTTGTGACCAGACTTTGTTAAGCCAGGTTTTCATGCCCTCTTCAGTCAACCATCCTTTTTCATGCACGAGGACAATAACTACACTTGGTATCTTTTCTTTTGGGAACATTTTTCTTTTAAAGATGATCGTAACTGGTCACTCTGTCTCACAACAGACTAGACAGTGAAATGAGTTTTCTCACATACAATCGTTTTTCATCAAAGGTGAGCCAGACCTCATCTGTATTGGGGATTTGATACAGCTCAAGTTGTAAGTCCTCTGAAAACATAAAGAAGGAAATTCCAGAACTTGATTTTCATAGCCTGCTGGAGATTCGGGGGTGAGTTTTGTTTGTGTCCTCACACTCAGACCTTCTCTCTTCATAAAGTTAAAGCACCATTCAGGAGTCCCTGAGAAATCAACGGTTTTTTCTCATGCAATCCTTTTCCTTCCTTCTTGAATCATCTCGGTTGAAACAGAGTTCCCAGTTTGACGCTGCTCCAGAATCCAGGTCTTCACCTCCTGCCACTTAAGAGGTTTCCCTCACATCACCTTCTTCTGGCTTCTGAAGACCCTTCTCCTCCTGTTGCCTCTACAATCTGATGACACTCTCCATGGGAGCACAGGAGGTCCCGTGCTCTTTAGCATATTTTACAACTGTTAGCTTAAAGTTTGCAGTGTATGGAAACCATTTTGACACTTTCCAATGATTTTTGTAAAAATATCAGCTAGATTGCTAGATCCTGCCCCTAAAGTGTTTGAAGAGAAATATGTCCCTTTTCATTGGCTGAAAATGTTTCCATTTTAAGTTCACCATAAGTTCCATAAAACCAGTAACTGTATTCTAGGATATTCCTTTGAGAACCTATATTGTTATTGCTTTATGGAGTCACACTTTTAATGCATAAGCATACATGAAAGTAAAAACATTTATGGAGATACGGAATCAGTACTACCCATGTATATGTAATGTACATACTTACTTCTCCCAAAAAAAGTTTATGTAAAAAGTTCATAGTATACATGGCAAAATATGGTATTCTCTGCCTTGTGAAAATAAAAACCCTCCTTTGAAATTTGATACATGTGTATCACTGAAATGACACAACATGAACCAATGGTCCTCCATCCTTGGGTTTTGCATCTGTGGTTTCAAATAACCATGAACTGAAAATTTAAAAAAAGTCTATACTTTTTTCCTAAAATATGTATACTTTTTTCCTTGTCATTATTCTCTAAACAACTATCTGTGTAGTATTTACACTGTATTAGGCATCATAAGAAATTCAGAGATGATTTAAAGTACTAAATGTACTTTATGATGATGTGCATAAATTATATGCAAATAATACACCATTTTATAAAAGTGACTTAAGCATCTGTGGATTTTGGAACCTGCAGGAGTTCCTGGAACTAAGGAACTCCCCCATGGATGCCAAGTATATGTTTTATGCAAAGGATTCTGTTGGACCCTTCCCTATGAAGGTTTAATCCTTTTTCAAGACACATATTCCAAGGATATGTTGTAAGAAAAAGAATGTACTTTATCACTTCAGTGGATCAGCTGCACAACTCAGAAGCATTACCAGTTTGGAAAACATTATACCATCCAAGTACCACTGTTAGAACATTAAAAGAAAACTACCAAATATTGATTGCTCAAGGGGAATGTAGCCTCTTAGATTTCCCTGAAATCCGGTTAGTGGTTACAGAGCAATCCGGCTGCACATGGTCTTCAGGAAATATAAAGGATTTGGACTTAGATTTCTTCTATTAAGACACAGTAAAGGCTAAAGCTTGCTTTTCAGAAAGAATATGCTGAAAGCCAACACATCACTTGTGAGTAAGCCACAGAAATTTTGAGTTAGAATATTTAACCATAAAGCTGCACGTCTCAGGAGAAGATTATGGTTGATATTTTTCACAAGGGTTGTAAGAAAAGCCAAAAAAACTCATTATTTATATTCACACTCCTTCCCCGTATGTATTCTTTGACATTAAGGTAGGTCTTTTTATTCAAAAAAAACCATAAACTAAATACACTTCACATATAATATATAAGTCTTAAAGTGGTAGCTGCCTCTAAACAGAAAGTAGCCCATGTTTGGCCTTTCATTTTCTTTTTCTTTCTTTTTTTACTGAGACAGAGTCTTACTTTGTCACCCTCAGTAGAGTGCCGTTGTGTCTCAGCTCACAGCAACCTCAAACTCTTGGGCTCCAGCAAGTCTCTTGCCTCAGCCTCCCTAGTAGCTGTGGCCTTTCATTTTCATTTGTTAGAAGTCGACAAGAATTATGCTGATAATAAGGACAAACCTACCAATCTACTTTGTGTAGCAGCTATTTGTGTTGGCTATTTCATATGTATGTTCAATTCAGCAACTACGCATTCAGCATTACTAGGCCAATACACTGTAACGCAAGGGGAACTTCTTGAGATTTTATATAAACATTCTTCACATTCATAGTTCTTTGCCTACTGAATTTTAATTTCATTTTTTTTAATTGCATTTCTAGTCATTTCTTAATTTCAATCACATGGTGATATCTTATTAAGTCTTCATCTTTTTTTTGCAGTTTTTTGGCCAGGGCCAGGTTTAAATCCACCACCTCTGATATATGGGGTCGGTACCCTACTCCTTGAGTTACAATGTGCCACCCCTAAGTCTTCATCTTAATCTTGAAACTGGTCTGTTACAGAATGTGGACACCCTCAGTTCTTTAAAAATATGCTTATGACATTCATAATGGATATGCAGCTCTCTAAACTGATCTTTGAATTTTAACCCTGCCCCTTTTTGCAAGATGCTACACATCTCTAAATTGTACTTTATACTGGAAACTGGGCACAACAACTTGACAGAAGCCATCTCACCATAACGTAAGGGTATAAGCGACCTGCTGCCCTCTACTGTGAATTCATAAGGGATCCACCATCAAGCACAGTACAACAACAACCATCACTGAAATGGTGCTCGTGCAACAATGGTCTGCAAATAAAGTCTGCAGTAAATGATGACTCTCAAACAAATTATAATTGCTGGATTTTCCAGTGACTCTTTAAAAAGTAATCATTTGTATGCATTTCCACCCCAAACCTAAAATTTCTTTTGTTATGATCACAGCTGAAGAGTGTATAATTTGTTCTTCTGGGTTATTGTTTTGTAAATAATCCAATTTAGCCTGTAGTCAAACACCTATGAAGGACTTCTGTGTTCCTTTGAGTATGCAGTTCAGCACTGGGAATGAGCCCAGGGCATAAGAACCCAATTCACTTCCCACCTCTGCCATGAAAGAATTTGCCTTCAGGCCTCTCTTGATTCATCCCTAAAATGTTGATATAATATCCATCTTACTGATTTGTTATAAACATTTGGTGAAATGGTGTACTAAAAGTATTTAAATCACAGCAACTAGCACATAGTAAATATGTGTTAGCATACAAGTGTTAGCATTTTCTATTAAAGTCATACATTTTGGCTATTTGATAAAATTTTATACAAATAACTTTAAGCCAGTTAATTATTATTGATCAAACATTAAACTCTTTATTCTTGTATAGAAATAGATGCCTTATTGTTTTTTTTCTCTGTAATATATGACTGTGTATACATAGAAACATTTAAGAATAGATATTTTGCATAGTACCCCCCCCAAAAAAATTGAAAAAAATACTTAACCATATCTGTGTTGACATGTGCAAATGACGGCACATTAAATATTCCTTGGATCAGTTCTGGTGGGCTGCTCACTCCCAACCATAAGAACATGTGCAGACCATTAGCCAGCAAGAATATTCCTTCTTCTGAAAGACGGGACTCAGAGCAACGAACAGCAGCAGGTAACATTGTGCTCTTGACATCTAACGTGTGCTGTAGGGGCAGAGACCAGAGTTAGAAACTCCTCTCCTTCCTTCCTTTTCTTCCCCTTCTTTTCTTTTCCTTTTTCCTCCCTCCCTGCCTTCCTTCCTCCTCTTCCATTTCATGAGAGCCTACTATTTGCCAGGCATTGTTCTAGTCATTCGACAATAATTTCTGTCTTGTACAGCTAATGGTTTTTTTGTAAGGAGGAAGAGACAACACATAAAATAAGTAAACTATATATAACTGTAGATGATGTTCAAAGCTAGGAAGCAAAGCAGAACTTGGGAGGATGTGGTGGAAGTGAGTGTTACAATTCTAACTAGGGTAGTCCAGGGATTTTGCTTTTAGAGACAAGGACTCACTGTATAACCCAGGCCAGGATACAGTGGCATGAGCATAGTTCACTGCAGCCTCAAACGCCTAGGCTCAAGCCATCCTCGTGCCTCAGCCTCCTGAGTAGCTGGGACTACAGCCCAGGAACTTCTGAGAAGGCAACCTGAGGAGGTTGGAGAAGGAGTCATGGGCGTATGTGGGGAAGATCATTTCAGGTGGAAGGAAAAGCCACTGTAAGCAAAGGTCCTGGAGCGAGACCCTCCGTGTATGGCAGGGGACAATAGGGGCCAGTGTGGCTGATGCACTGAGGAGGGGACAGTCACAGAGGATGAGGGCAGACAGAGACCCAGATGAGGAGGACAGAGAGTGCTGGGCCAGGGCAGTAGGAAGCCGGCGTGTTTGGAGCAGAGGAACGACCTGAGCTGGCAATTGTTTTAACAGGATCATCTCAACTTCTGTGCTGAAAACACACTGCAGGAGAGTCAGGGCTCTTCATGTCCACACCCCACCACACAGAGCTCATGCTCACACAGGTAGGCAACTCGCTCAAAGAGCCTCTCTCCAAATCCCACACTACGCATTTTGAAGGCATTTGTAACTTTGAATTTTCTTCTTAAGAACAAAGTATTTCACATAACATATGGAAAAACACAAAATGCGATTCCCTTCCAGACTCCTCTAGGAAACGCACCACTGCGGCAAACTTACGATTGGCAGAAGCTGAGGGTAGAAGAAAAGCTGCGAGTCGGCCACACCCATGGTCATGACCAGCTGCCGCTGGTACGCCCGCTCATCTGTGGAGATCTCGGGTCTGCTGAGCAGCACACAGTTTTTTAACAAACAATTCATATACACTGGTAACACTTTCATGGAATCTGGTAGAATAAGCTGGAAAAAAAAAAAAAAAAGATTTGTTTCATGTGTTTGACCAAGAACCCCTGAGCATTAGCTGTAAGACAGAAACATCGGCTGCCTGGAGACTGCTGTGAGGATGAAACGGTGCCCGTTGAAGCCGTGAGAGCCCAGTAACTGGCACACAGGAAGCATCTGAGGAACAGCAGCTTTGCATTTTATCTAGTGCTCAGAAGCCTGCACAGTGCTTATCAGCACAGCACGCTGCCTGGGACGCAATCCTAGTTCTGCCCCTACCTACAGTGCAGCCCTGGGCAAATTACTTACCCTCTCTTTTCCTTGGCTTTCTTACCTGAAAATGGAATAACAGTATACCTACTTCATCTTAACAGGGCTATTATGAGAATTAAATGATTCGTAAAACACAATAGTGCCTTATACATCGTAAGTATCACCATATATTCATTAAATAAACATTTTCTAAAAGCAATTTCCTAATCTATATTTCTAATTTCTAGCTTTTCAGTTCAGGAAGAGCATTTCTAATTGCCCACAAGATAGCTGTTACTTTATGTTCTTCATCTATCTAAATTCGCAGTCACTCATACATTCACCAAACACTTATTAAATGCCATCGTGTCACAAGTTCTGTGGAAAGTGTCAAGGATATTCCTAAGGAGGAAAAAGGTACAGTCTGTGTCATAAGAGGCTTGAAGCACAATGAGGATAATAGACATGCAAATAGATAAAACAGAAGAAGGAGATTTTAATGCCATAGATACTAAAAAAGAAAACACTTTATGCATTTAGATACATCACTACTGAATAGTAAGTTGCACAAATTCCTACAGTTCCACAAACATGTTCTTCCTTCTATGTTTCCTAATCAGTGTGGAACTTCCAGATAAATCCAATCTCATTTTTTTCTCTACTTCTCAATTAGTAAAATTAATAAATGAACCATTTTAATTCTGCCTTTAATCCATCTGCATCTCCCCGTCCATCCTTACTTTGGCTCACATGACCTCATTCTAACTGCCTCAAAGTACACGCCATAATGAGACGCTATCATGTGAGATTTAAAAAATTACAACGTCCTATGTTGTTTAACCTTCTCCGAAATCAATTTCATAAGAATAGGTACAAGTCAAATTTGATGACTGAATGTGTCTTCCTCCCATTTATACACTGACCTGTGTTGGAAGGAAGCATGAGGACATATCCCAAAGAGAAAGTGTACATAGGAGGTAGTGATCAGATACAAACGGGTAACACAGGTATCCAGTGTATACATTCATGATTTCTTTTTAGCTCTCTATCTTAATAATGAAAAGGGAGACACACATGTCAGAATCCATACTAAAAAGGAGTGTCCCTCAGGGCTCTGTTAGCATTTATTCCTCAGTTTAAATCTTTTTATCTTACAGGTCTCTTCTCCCGATCTGTTAAGTGAGGAATGTGTGGGCCTGAACTTTCCGACTGGTTCAGGCAAACATATTTCTGAATGATTCTCCTTTGCAGCTTGTTTCCCTTCTCAGATTCTAATCTCCTCTCAAAGAACCCAAGATAGTTCAATGCATGTAGACTCAGAACACTCTCTCTCTTCTTGTAATTTTTTCTCTGGCATAAAATATTTTCATTTGACATTTGATACTGGATCACATTTTCAGCCAAGGAAAAACTGTCAGAAGATACAGAAACCAGATCAACACACGCCGGAGTTATGTGCTGTTTCTGAGCTAATTATAAGTTAGGCATTTCATACACTATTATTGATTAAGAATGTTCTTAGATTTCTGTGTAGAAGTGTGTCCATATGGCATTTAAGTATTTTCTTGAAATTTCCCTAGTTGCTTCTAATTAATTAGGTCATTTTAAGATTTCAGAAATCTGTTGTCTTAATTGCCACAAAGAGGTGAAGGTGGCGCACAATGACACTGTTAGGAATAAAAAGTCTAATCAGAGGAGACTGATTAGAGGGGGTAGAGGGAAGAAAACAGAAGCAGTTAACCAGAAGGAAGATTAATAAAGAAGAAGAAATGGAATTAAAGAGTGAAAGAAAACAAGAGCATGATCTTATTCCATGTTTTTGAATGGGAGCAATGGATAACCACTGTATAGTCCCCCACCTCCTCGATCCCTTCCATAAGTATATGATTCTTGAGGTGAGAATATGTAAATGAGGAGGGAGTGGGAATTCACATAAGTCCAGTTTAACTGCATGTGGAAAATGCTTCTATTCTCTAGGTTTAGAAATGACAGAAATAGTAATGAATAAAAATTACTTTGCAATTAAGGTCATTTGCCTTGCCTTCTGAAGTCAACGTACTCCTTTATAATGTGATATACAAAGGGTGCCAAAGATGAATGTGTATGCATTTCAAGAAAGGAAAAAAACTACACCAAATTTGTAATACTCAAGTTACATTTGACTTCTGCAATTACAAGAGGTGCTCAACATGATTTGTATTTATCTTTTGTTAAGAGCACATATTGAATATTACAATTTTAATAGTCTTTTCTTTTTAAAAATGTGTATACATTTTTTGGCATTCTTTGTATTTAAGCTCAGAAGAACAAGCTACTATATAGAATAAAAACAATGTATGTTATTTATGCAAACTTAAACATCTGTTTTAGTATCATACGATCCAACTCACAGCTACTTGATGGTCTTGCGTGGATAAAGGAAACTTTGGACTCCACGGTAAAACAGTAGAATTCCTTCAGTAATTTTTCTGCAGAGGTTACTTCTCATAAGTGAGCTATAGGAGGGCACCAGGTTTATAGCTATATTTTCTGATGAGAACCTTAAGTCCAGCTATTCTTTTCTCAGTTAATGCCGCGTTTTATTACATTATTGTTACCAACAGTATTGGAATTTGCATTTTGCAGACTCTAGGATCTTTAAAATCATTTAAATGACTTAAAATCATTTTTTTCAAACACCTAAGGTACTTAAAATCATTTTTTTCAAACACCTCATGGGTTGGAGGATACATTTGTTATGTGCTAATAATGGAGAAAGAAAAATCTCATTATAAGAACAGAAACAATCTTTATGAACTTATTTAGAGAAAATTTGACACCAGAAGGTTTTCATACCAGAAATAATTAAATTAGTTAAACAAATGATGCAGTAATAGACATAATTCTTTTTAATTTAAACCAGAAAGAAATGACAGGTTTTGTTTTTTTCCTTAAATAGGTAACAGATTTGTTTTTAAATTAAGATCTTTGAATCCAGTTGTTTTAACATGAGCAAATAAACTTCTAGAGAGGACACTAAGTATATCTGTGCTGCTTCAGCTGGAACTTCTGCAATGTGAGATACTCCAGAGACAGAACAACGTTTCCAGGGCTCTAAGATAAACAGTGAAACTGGGTGTAAAGTGCTCGTGATTGGACCTTGCCCAGGCCAGATCCCACGTTCCCCTGTGAGTTGTCTATAACGCAAACAAGCACACTATGAAACAGAACTGATATTTGAGTTTATTAAAGTGGCAGATCTTCCATATAATAATAATAAAGAGGACTGGACGCCTAAGACATCAGAAAGTGACAAACTGGCTTTTCTTTTCTGTGTCATTTATAAGATTATCAACGAAGGAGATATAAGAGTGGACAACTATTTATTCACCTTGGACAGCAAGGAAAGGAACTTTTATGAAAAATCCAATATAATAAATGTGTTTATTTTATTTTCCTTCTTCAGCCAGTTTATGAATGTGGACCCCTAAGTTATCTACATTATCTTTTCTGCTGAAGGCGAACGCCAGGTGGGGTTTCAGGAGTCCTCTTGGCACCCACTGTTGACCAAGAATGAATCGGAAAGTTTCCCACTCACTGTTCTCCCTTTTAACTGAAATTCCATACTTAAATATGCAATACGCCAACTATGAGAAGTGGTATCTAACTTTTATTGACATAAAAAAGAAGGTGAACAATAGAACAGATTAAAAAATAAGTGTGGATTTGAGATTTCACTTTTTTCTTTTATAGGAGAAAGTCTACATAAGGTTTGTTTAAAGGATCTTCTAAAATTTCAAATTATTAGATGATGGCCAGAGACAATTCTTTCAAAACACTTCATACTTCTTAATAGTGTTGAAATACAAAAGATTCCAATATTCATATTTATAAATTATATTTGTTTATAAAATATAATGCTATAATTGCAGCAGCTCGTGTCAACTTTGTTAATATGCCTGACATGTGTCTCAATATACACATTTCACAACAAAATACTCATATCTATATACAAAAGAGAATCCTATTTATATTATGACACTTATAAACATTCTTCTGTTTATACATAATGTAGTGGCTGTCAACCAAATATATACACTCATTTTTTGGTTCAGGCACCTTGTAAAGTGAAGTTTTTAATTTCAAAATATTAAAATTTCAAATGTTTTAGGTTACATGGACTATTTTTGCAATCCTTGAGTACCAGCTATAGGTATGGCCGTCATTCAAATAGTACCCATTAGGGTTGGTTTCTAATGGGTACTATTAGAAACGAGTACTGTTCATAGTACCCATTAGGTTGGTTTCTTCCCTTCCCCTATTCTTTTTTCCCCCCAAATCAAGTTTTTTAGCATTGGCTATAAAAAAATCACAGCGTTCTACAACTGCATTCTTAATCTTGGCTATTTGATTTACTACACAGCATCTAAGTGCCTGCAACATCATAAGTCTTAAAGAGCTTTGTGCTAAAGGAATGAGTAGTCGTGTGTGACACTTTAACATCTAAGTTCCACAGGTGCCTCACCTGGCTTGCCGCAGACGGACTTGCACAGTTCTTTCGGTAACATGCCAACATATGGGCAGTCTGATTTACAAGAATTTCCCGGATAACCTTCAAAGGCTGATGTAAAACTGCTTTAAAAGCTATGTGCACAAAACAAGGAAAAAGACATCAGAATTTTAGCTCAGAAACTGATCTCTTCAAATAATAATAATAAAGAACACATTGCTATTATCTTCAGACAATCAGCAAAGAATAGCATTTAAAAATGTCAAAGGCATTTGCTAGTGTTCTCCTCTTGACTAACTTGATCTAACTGATAGAGATAATGACCCAACTACAATAAAAGGTTCTATCAGCCAGATTATCTTCATAATGTCAGAAAAAGAGTTCTACACTCTGAGAAAAGAAAGGCCAGTCTGTCGCCTTCGGATGCCCTGAATTTTTATAGGCTGGTCTGCTACTTTTTCCAAACCTTAGTGTAGAAATCCCAGAGGGAAAGCCAAACAAAGTCCTGCCTTGGGCCCCCTCCTGACACACAGTTAATATGGTACAGATAAGCTAGTTCAGTGTAATATTAGGGACAGTCTCCTTCCATTACCCTGATTGTCCCAGAAAGCTCACTCGCATATCATAATAAGGGTCTGTGCAGCACATTCATAAATTTCAACTCAGAGCCCCTGGCCTCTGAAACAAAACATTAAATAAATCTGCATAGCCTAGCCCTGACAAATGAGTTATCTCACTTATTAATCTGGCATTAGAGATGCTGACTACTCTCTTTTACCCTTTGCTTTTATCAGTTCTGAATTTCCCCACCAAAGGCTCCACCACCATAGTACTTTTCAGCTACTGACTCAATTAACCAAGTCATGACTGAATTACTAAGGAAGGTTTACTGATCCTTGGGATTAGCAAAATGTTACCTGACTTGGCAAAGAAGTTGACAAGGGCATCTGTCTCACAGCTCTTATAAAGATCAGCTAACTGGGAGCTGCAGTTCAAGCCGAGATTGTGAATCCGAAGTCTTCTTTGACCACTGATTGTTGTATAGAGCACAGCACACTGCAGAAGGAACATTGAGGTCATGTATTTTTCTGGTTAATATATCCAGCTAGCTTGATCTTATTAACACTTACAAAACATCAAGTATGGATAAAAGACCTCCAAATTTTTCTGCAGATTTTTTTCTGTTATTGTCAAAGACTGAACAACATTAAGAAAGGTATAGGAATGACCAATCCATCTGCTGTGTCTATGTAGCATTTCACAGGTTTAAACTATGCGGCTACTCACAGGGATGTACCTTTTACATTTCCACAACTCGTCTGCATTTCACACATCTCAGGTTTTATTACCAGGCCTCTACGTCCAAAACCAATACCTTCATGTGCTCACGACCCCTACTCAGAGCTCACTTCCCTAAAAAACAATTAGTTTCTATGATGGACTTAGGTCTTATTCTAATGATGTATACATTTCAAAATGCAGGGAAAAACCACTTCTCCAAATGTCTGCAACTAAAACAAACATTAGTTAAAGTTCTTCTTCAGCCTGATGTCAACCTTTCACCATCCTTAAAGGGTTATGCTAATGTCTACTGAAACCATGACCACTATATATATTTTTTCTTTATTTTAATTCAAAGTTTCCATGGCTTCTAGTTAATTTTATTTACTACAAAGCCAAGTCTTATCCAACTTGCTTATAATATGACAATGTGCTTAATGCGGCATTAAAGGCTAAATTATGCCACCTCCATTCTTTTATATTGAAATCCTAACTCCTGGTACCTCAGAATGTATTTAGACAGAACAGAGATGAACACCGTCCTTATAAGAGAAGGAACTTTGGACACAGAGAGCTAATGCAGGAAAGAGGATGTGAACTCACAGGAGAAAGGCCTGGAACAGGTGCCTCCCTTAAGTCCCTTGGAAGCCTTGACTGCAGACTTTTAACCTTCAAAACTATGAGGAAGTAAGTTTCTGCTGTGTAAGCTGCTCGGTCTGTGTTATTCTGTTATGGCAGCCCTTCTAGTCTATACACACATGATTGGAACGAAGTGGTGTTGAAGCCTGAGAGAACTGAATCCCATTGCAAGCCAGTTTTCTGGCACCCATGAGTCTTTGCAAGGCTTCCCTGAGGTGACCTAATTGTTACACTATCTAAGTAGTATACATATGTGAATGAGCATATGGAAAAATCACACAAGTGAGTTCTCTATTCTAATAACTTCTGCCTTTGGAGAAAGAGAGTTTGTTGTTTTCTTTTTACACAAAGACACTATCATGTTTGATGCTACTTTAGTTTCCTCATTGATCACTGTCAGTAACAAACTAAAACACAAAAGATGGGAATAAACTTTAAATCACCTGGATTAAGGCTCCACTGTCTTCACTGAGTTTGTCATCGTGCTTGAACTCCACAGTCACTGCCTTGTCACAATCAATGGCCGCCATTTCCACATCAGTGGTATTGTTCATATAAATTCCACCAAAGAAATCAGTGGCCCTGAACCCTAAAGATGAGGGGAAAAGATATTTTGCTTCTCCTCATTTGACTGTTATTTTCTTTCTTGGCCTATTATTAATTTGAAAAAGAAACAATTATACAAAAGAGACCTGAAAAACTATATAAGTGATAATTACCTGTGCTGGTACGAACCCTCATAATAGCATCAAAGCCTATTTTCTTCTCAATATCATTTCTGAGGTCGTTCAAAAATTGTTGGCTATCCAAGTGCATCTAAAAAATAAAGTTTGATCAATGCCCACCAGATGGCAGTAAAACACTTAAAATATCAATTCTCATTTTAATCCTGACTTAAAATAACTAGTTTTTATATTCTGATTTACTATATTTACGTGCATATCTTATGTTTCTTAGGTTCAAGAAAACATAGGATCTTTGGACCATAATTCTTAACTTTTCAAATGAAGCTCACATCTATTATTTTCTTTCATTTTCATAACACTTGGATGAGAAAATCAGTTGTTAATTTCATTTTGCAAATGGGAGAATTAAGCCAGCATAAATGATCCACTAGTTTAGAGGTTTAGAGTTGGAGGAAAGACTAAGACCCAAGGTATAACACCCATTTAAAGAGTCTGCGGAAAGACCCTGCATTTGGGGTCTTTTTCTTATCTGACCACATTTAGAATTTGGTGAAGCTAAGTCACAGGACAGCTCATACTCGTAGTAGAAACCCCTAGCCTTGTAAACGACTTAACTATCACCAAATTTCTGAAAGCTGTTCACATTCCACAACTGAGCAATATGTATACAACAAGCACATGTGCATAATACTGAGCTGAGCGCTTCCCCAAGGAGCGTAAACAAACTGGTGGGGCACCAGCTTCCAAAGCTTCTCATTGACCTAGTCAGTGAAGCTCTGAGAAATTCTCACCACTACTGTTTGACAGTTAGAAGGACAACATGTGCATCCCTTCCTGTCCGCCCCCAAACTCCAACATAAAGGCAAGGAAGCAGGGAAGTGGGAAATCACAGATGCAGTCTTCACATAATAATTCCTTTAGCTGTTTACACACAACTTGATGCCTGCAAAGTTCATGACCATCAGAACACTGCCAAATGGAAAACACTGTTAACATGTTTACTAAAGATGGGAAAGAAATGCTACAGTATGATTCAGTTTTACAGTAATGTGGAGTAAATACAAATAAACATCTGAGCGGTAGCATAGGCAAAATTAACACTCTTCAATTATATTTTGCTACCTGTTTACATCTCAGAGGGTTCTTCCCCCGTTGGGTTTCAACAGTCTTTTTTAGAAACATTGAAGGAATCAGTAATAATTATTGATATGTTGAGCACAAGTAAATATCTTTTATTATATCAGAAACTACATGGGGTTAACACAAAACTCAAAAACTTAAGGAAATAGGAAAAAAAGACTAAACCTAGGTGGTTAGGTTGTGGTACACCCACTGTCTGCACATCACTGGGTAGGCTGCTCTTTGAAGCTAAGTCACTCCAATGTGGATGATCAACTAGTACCTAGCTAAGGACCCTAGCAAGGATACAAGTAATATTTAACTGTGTCCAGACCTTATTAATATTCCATATTAATGGAATGGAATGGAATGAAAGATGATAAAGTCTTTTTTGTGAAAAACAAAGTTTTTGATGAAATTTATCTTCCTAACTGGGGAAGGAACTGCTATTGGTCGACACAATAGGCTTCACGGTGCCTCAATACCTACAGTCTGGGCAGATTGAGAAAGGGTTAGAATTCTGTGTGATCACTAACAGCTTATTTTCAAGAGTGTGCCTAAAAAGACATACTTTTATCCAGAAGTCTTGGAAAAGGCTCTTAAAGCTTTTTAAATTTTATTTCATTTGTAATCTTTGGTCTTATCAAGTCCCTTAACTAGTTTATTAATAGAAACATGTACCCAGGCTCAATTAGTAATAACTTTACTGGTGATAAAAATAGATGATTAAGATGTGTCATTTATGTTGGGGGCCCACTCCACACACAGCCCTGAGTCCTCAGGTGAGAGGAGTGATTAGTAACTGGGTTGATTGTTTGAGCCCTCCTTTGTGGGAGGCAGCCTTCCTATAAGAGGCACACATTTTCTGCCCCTGAATAAAGTTTTCAAGGTATAGGGGTCCAAGAGAGAAGCTTGCACAGGCAGTCCTGGAGTTACAAACATCCAACTTACATGCAACTCACTCACACTTAAAAATGGGGGCTATTACAGCAAGTCCCCGATTTACAAACATCTGACTGAGGTTCGGCTTGCAGTTACAAGTGAAGGCTATTATCTTTACTACATTTACAGGTAAATATATCTATTCCAACTTACATACAAATTTAACTTAAGAACAAACTGATAGAACCGATCTCATTCACAATCTGAGGACTGTCTATAACTGCCCACCTATGCCTAGGTGTACAAGTTTGTCAAGTTCAAGGTTGAGGCATTAGCAAGCCCACTTGCCTTACCTAATACTGTGTTGACATTTTGATTATCTCTTCACTGTCTCTCAATACAGGCTTAGAAGAGAGAAGTGTAGTGAATTGACTCCTAATCCCAACAATTTAAACAAAACATGTAGTCATTTTTAAAACATTAAGTATATTTTACATAAAATATATTTCTCCCTATTATAAAGGCTCACAATGACATTTTTAGCTCTGAGCATGAAGGAGCTCATTCTATTGCCAAACACTTGGGAAGTATAAATTGCTTAACTATATATACAGTCATCCCTTGGGTATCCATGAAAGATTTGTTCCAGGACCTCCCACAAATACCAAAATCTACCAGATGTTCAAGCTCCAGTACAAAATGGCATATTTGCATAAAATCTACCCACCCTCTCCCTATACATTAAATCCACTTCAGACTACTCATAATATGTAATGACAAGAAGAAAAAGTCTACGTATGTTCAACACAGAATGCAATTTTTTTCTGAATATTTTTGATGATGGTTGAATCCACAGATGCAGAACCCCCAGACACGGAGGGCCAACTGTATACATTCTTTTCTATCTGCTCTTGAATTTAAATTTGTAAGCTGCCCACAAGATTACACAGCTTTTTAACCTATGAGCAAAGCACTAAAACAGCAATAGGAGTAGAAAACTGCGGTGAACCAGGAACTTGCGTTTACCTGGAAGTTGTTGTATTTGTAAAGAGTTCCTCCAGTGAGCTGAGGAACAAGTCCCAGAGAGGCCACATCCACATACTGACTGGGAAAGAGGAAGAGCGTCACGGAGCAGCCATGAGCCACGCAGGTCTTGGCCAATGAGTCATAGACGTTAGTTTGGGGCTGGAAAAGTATCTGGAAAAACAAAAGAGATACAAAAAAGGAAAAAAGACAAATTAGGATATGTTTTTGGTTTAAATTTTTTTTTTTTTTTTGAGACAGAGTCTCACTATGTCACCCTTAGTAGAATGCCATGGTGTCACAGCTCATAGCAACCTCAATCTCCTGGGCTCAAGCAATTCTCTTGTCTCAGCCTCCCAAGTATGGAAATACAGTCACCTGCCACAATGCCTGGCTATTTTTTTGTTGTCGTTGTAATTGTTGTTTAGCTGGCCTGGCTGGGTTCGAACCCGCCAGCCCTGGTGCATGTGGCCAGCACCCTAACCACAGTTTCTATTCAAATCTGAATTTTTTTTTTTTTGAGACACAGCCTCAAGCTATCACCCTGGATAGAGTGCTGTGGCATCACAGCTCACAGCAACCTCCAATTCCTGGGCTCAAGTG
Source organism: Perodicticus potto (assembly GCA_963574655.1). Lineage (NCBI taxonomy): Eukaryota > Metazoa > Chordata > Mammalia > Primates > Lorisidae > Perodicticus > Perodicticus potto. The sequence continues at coordinate 161,833 of CAUYRH010093543.1, forward strand.
AGTCTCCTGCCTCTGCCTCCCAAGTAGCTGGGACTATAGGCGCCCGCCACAACGCCTGGCCATTTTTTGGTTGCAGCCGTCATTGTTGTTTGGCGAGCCCGGGCTGGATACGAACCCGCCAGCTCAGG
>CAUYRH010093547.1:0-42828 GCA_963574655.1 Perodicticus potto
ACCATGGAATACTATGCAGCCTTAAAGAAAGATGGAGACTTTACCTCTTTTGTGTTTACATGGATGGAGCTGGAACATATTCTTCTTAGCAAAGTATCTCAAGAATGGAAAAAAAAGTATCCAATGTACTCAGCCCTAATATAGAGCTAATTTATAGCTTTCATATGAAGGCTAAAACCCAATTATAGTGAAAGCATTTTTGTTCTGCATTTAGTAGTTTTCTCCTGACCCTTCAAAAATGCACCTCAAGTGTGTTCTCACCCTTTATTGTTGAAAGGGAGATATTTTGATGTCATTCAGAATATCAAGGGTAATATGACTACAGGTCTGATGGCTATGCCAGAAAAAGAGCTCATGAAGTCCTTATAGGGTGGACTATGGACTGTTTCTGTGCACACCTTCCCAAAGAAAATGCTCCAAAGGTAACCATAATGATATTCAGCAATGAGGTATGTAGCATTTTTTCTAGGATTAATTTTCAGACTTAATTGCCAGATCTCATATAGCTCTCTCAGCTTCCTCCCCTCAGGGAATAAGGGCAAGAGTAGATGGGCCTGCCATCCAAAAGAATATGAAGGTGAGGTTTAAGGGCAATCTGTCTTTTTGAGAATACTCAATGAAAGTTGTAGGAAGCAGTTATGGTTTCCTAAGAATGTAAGACAATATATCTATGGTTCTTGGACACTTTTTTCCATGTAAATTTGACAAATCATTTAAATTGTCTGCACTTCAGACAGTTAACATTATAATGTCCATTTCATCATATTATTGCATGAATTAAGGAAGTAATATTTCTGAGCAATCTTTCCTCTGTATAGAGTTATTGACTCATTGGCAAAGGAAAAAGTAAAAAACAAGAGAAAAAAAACTCAGTTGTTTGACGTATTACTGCATTGACACATGTCAAAATGGTTAAGTTAGAAATGCTATATAGACATTTTTGTTACTAAGCCATTATTTATTGAATCTTGTAGTTCCTCCAGTCCCAGTTTACATGGAATAGGGACACATAATTATCTAAATATGCTCTACAATACTTACACTAATATGAGCCTGATTATTTTATTTATCTGTAATATTAACAGATTTATTTCTTAGTTGACAGGTCTAGGAAATGTGCTTTAGCTGTTGAGCTCAGAAGCTGTGTCTGTTCTACCGTTTACTAAAAGTTACTGACTTGCACATTTGGACATGCTCACAGTTTGTTGGCTACATTGACTGTCTATAGAAACTAAAAAAATTATATAAATGGAAAACCTGTATTCACTACTTGTTGATTTATGAAAAAATTAAATTCTTTCCTTACAGGGTGTTATGGGGGTTCAGTATGGTAGTATTTTCCCATGACTGCCAAAGTAGAAAGTGTGAGCAGTTCCGGTTGAGTTAGGATAGGATCCTAATAGCATCATGGACAGGAACCCACGTATCTCTGAATATTTCCAAGGCTATCACCTTTTTTCCCCATTGGATACCAGAGAGAGTTGCAAACAGAAGAAATAGTAGCACAGAAGGAATTTGGAATCTTAGTTCTGCACTGTTTTCTGTCAAAATGTTGAGCTTAAGCTCATGGTTTAACCTAGAAGCTTCACTGATGTCTTCAAATACCCTAGCTCAGGATCTTACACTCTGGCATGCTGCAAGAAAGAAGGACATTTAAAAATGTCTGCAGAATAATCTCCTTATTAAACCACCCTACTGTTTAACAAGATTAACTGAGTTGTTCAGCATATATAGAAGCATATAAAAAACACTTGTTTTCTGGCTTTAAGGCTCTAAGATATCCAGTTGTTACAAGCAACTCCTCAGCTCTTAGGGAGCAAGAGAAACGAAAGTTCAGAAAGGAAGGCTTGCTGATATGTGGATGGGATAAAAGAGTTAACCTTTCCCTACATTTGCTTCTCTTTATAAACTGTCTTAAGCTATTATATTAAAAGAAGCAAGTGTAGAAGTGGCAACCACCTTCACAGGGGAGACACAAAGTCAAACTGCTTAGGCTAATTCAGGGGGATCTCTTTGGCATCTAGGAAGAATGAGATAGAAAGTTAAGATGCTCTAAGAAAACATGAAATAGGTCACAACTTCAATTAACCCCAAGGGGGAAAACACACTAGCATGAAAATTTATTCTTGAGTTTCTCAATTCACATTATATAGGCTTATATGCCTCACCCTCATTTAACAGGGGGCTATAATCATATTATGAGCATACACATCACAAAGCCCTAATACAACAAAGAATGTGTAGATTTGAACAAGGAAACTCCCGTTCCTATGGAGAAATTAATTTTCCAAATGAGACCACAGAGGTGACATAAGCAGGAATATTACAAAAGTGATACACTTCTCTTTTGAATCTATCTTCTAATATTTATAATCCTGGTGTGAAAGAGAGGAAGTCTTAGGATCTAAAACTCTCACTTGAAAAGCACAGGTGCAAAGTACCTCCCCATAGCTGCTCCTCCATAAAAAGCAATGAGTACATGGGAAAGTTGTTAAAACAATTTTTTCATAACATTAATTAAGCAAAGACTTGCAAAAAACAAGCTCTTAGTTTAATAAATTGATGATTCTCAATAAGAATAGTGAACATTGTGATGTTTTCACTTGTACTATTCTTGGCCCCAGACCCAGTAACTATTAAGGGCTAAATTGTTCCCCTTTCTCGATTCATATAGTGAAGCCCTAATTCTCAGTATGATGAAATTTGGAGATGTGGCCTTTAAAGAGGTAATTAAGGTTAAAAGAAGTTTGAAGGATAAGGCTCTAATCCAAAAGATTTAGTGTTGTTTTAGGGGGAAGAGCCACCAGTGCTGTCTTTTTCTGTGAGTACACAGAGGAAGAGCCATGCAAGGATATAGCAAAAGTGCAGCCTCACTAGAAACCACCCTGATGACACCTTGTTCACAGATGTTTAGTCTCTAGAACTGTCAGAAAATAAATTACTGTTGTTTAAGCTACCCAGTCTTTAGTATCTTTAGTATTCTGTTATGGCAACTTGAGCAGCTATTAATTCAGAGGCTAGGAAGGTTAAAAGTGGGGGATGGAGATGGGGATAAAGCGGGGATGATTAATAGTGACAAAATTATAGTTAGTTAGAATGAACAATATTTGACAGCAAATAAAGTGGTATATTTTGAAATAAAAGAGCAGAATTAGAAATTCCTAACAACAAAGTGAAAATAATTTTTAAAAGAAACAAACAGAAATTCTATGATATGTCATAACTGAAATAAAAACTTCCCTAGAGGACCTCACTATGGATGAAGCCTAACAAATGAACAAATAACCAAACATGAAGGTGGGCCAATTGAGACTTCCCAGTATGAAAAACAGCAAGAAAATAAATAAGTAAATAAATAAATAAATACATAAATTATACAACCAGACCTTCAGAGATGTACAGTGCACTATCAAACATAGAAACATAGGCATAATGAGAGTTCCAGACAGAAAGAGAGAAAGGGAGAGAGAGAATATTTGAAAAACCTGATGGAAAAATAATTTTTAAACATCAATGTTCTTATCCAAGAAGTTCAGCAATTTCTAAGTAGGATACATTCAAAGAGAAAATCTTAAAAGCAGCAAGAGAAGGCTAGTCATAACACATAAGGGATAATCAATAACATTAATATATGTCTTCTTTTGGCTCTCCACAATATTGCAAAAGCAGAGTAGGATGAAATGTTCAAAGAGCTAAAAGAAAATTGTCAATCAATAATTCTATAATTCAGCAAAACTATCCTTCACAAAATGAAAGGAAAATTAGCACATTCTCAGGTAAACAAAGATTGAGATAAATTGTTGCTGGGAAATGAGTTCTAAAAGAAACATTAAAAGGAGTCTTTCAAACTAAAATAAAAGAACACTGAATAGTATCTTGAATTTGTATGACAAAATAAACAATACCAATGTAGGTAAGTACACAGGTAAATGTAAAACACAGTATCAATATATTTTACGTTTTTTTAATATATATTTTTATTTTTTACATATACATGTGTTTATTACCTTTCCACTTTTTGCCTTCAGAGAATTAAAAAGGCTTAAAATTTAATAACAATAACAATTTTAAGATAAGGACTAGAAATAATATATTTTATGTTTACAAGTCATTTTTTCTTTATATCTGATTTTGTAAAAAAATCATAAAGTGATAATCATACATTGTACTTATGTGCATATTATGGATAAAGATTTTAAGTTGTGTGGCAATTATACCACACAAAAAAGGAAAGGAAATGGAGCCGTGTAAAAGCAGGTTTTTCTAGACCGGTAAAATAGTCAATGTAAACTGTCATTCTAAATTAAATTGTTATAAATTAATATGTTAATTATAATCCCTAGGGAAACTTCTGAAAAATAACTTAGAAGTAACAGCATCCCCCTACTAGGTATTTACCCAAATGATCAAAAATCACTTTGCAGCAAAGACATTTGCACCAGAAGGTTTATTGCAGCCCAATTCATAATTGCCAAGTCATAGAAGAAATAACTCAAGTGTCCATTGACCCATGAATGGATTAACAAATTGTGATATATGTACAAAACGGAATATTATGCAGCAATAAAAAGATGGAGACTTCACATCTTTTATGTTTACCTAGATGGAGCTGGAACATATTCTTCTTAGTAAAGCATCTCAAGAATGGAAAAAAATATCCATGTATTCAATACTAGTATGAAATCAGTGTTTAATCACCCACACATTCATAAGAATGGTAAAACATAACTATAGTCCTGAAAGAAGGAGGGAAGAGGAGAAAGAAAGGTGAGGAGGAGGGAGGCCAGGATGGAGGGTATTTGGGGAATCCAACCTAATGTGCATAATGCAACGATATATTTGTAAACTATTAAGAATAGAGTATGAATGTTTTTACCACAACAAATAAGTAAGCAAGAGATAGTTGTGTTAACCAGTTAGATGTAAGCATTCCACAATGTATATCAACTCAGCACATTCTACCCCATAAATGCATTAATTTACACAGTTATGATTTAATAAAAAATTAACAAAAAAAGACATGATGAAAATGTTAAAAATCTATAGAGAAAAGGCAGTGATAAAAAGTAAACAAAAAGATATAATGTACATACAAAATAAATAGGCAAGTGGCAAATATAAAGGAAAACTTACCAGTAATTTCATTAAATAAAAAATATATTAAACACCCAACAAAAAGGTGAAGATTGACAGACTATTAAAACAAATCAAAATCCCGTCTACAATATATTATATACAAAATATTTGATATTTAAAAATGCAAATAGAGTAAAAGTAAAAAGATGGATACAGCTCTATTATTCAGATAATATATCTTCTTTGACTTAATTTAAGAGAGAAATAGACATAACAGTAATACCTGGAAACTTCGATCCTCACTTTCAACAATTGCTAGACAACAGGCTGGTAGATAAACAAGGAAAGAAAGATTTAAAAAACACTGTTAACCAATTGGACCTGAGAGAAATCTATTGAAGCTTCCAAACAAAAACAACAAATGTATTTTTCCCTCGGGTGCACATTAACATTCTCCATGACAAACTATATTTCAAAAAAACTCAATAATTTAAAAAATATTTATACCGCATATTCTCAAACCACTATAGAATAAAATTAAAGATTATTAACTCATAAAAATTTGGTAAGTTAACAAATGCATGCATATATGGAAATTAAACAATATAATTCTATAATAAGTATTAGGTCAAGTAATAAATCACAAGAGAAATTAGAAAATTATTTGAAATGAATAAGAATGAAAACACAAGAACTTGCAGGAGACAGCTAAAGCAAGACATACAGAAAATGTAAAACTCTGAATACTTGTATTTGGAAAAGATTCCAATCTATAACATAATTGTTCACCATTAAAAAATAAAAACCTAGTAGAAGCAGGAGCAACTTAACTTGAAGCAAGCATAAGAAGATGAAATAATTATCATGTGAGAAGAAATAAATAGAGAATAAAAAAATTCAAAAAAATTAGGAGGTAGTTCTTTGAAAATATTAACAAAATTGGTAAACTTTTCACTGGTGAAACCAAGAATACAAAACAGAAGACTGAAATTACTAAGATTTGGAATGAAAGAAGAATAATTACTAATGATTTAGGAAATAAAAAATAATTATATAAGACCCTATGAATAATGGTGTGTTTATTAATTAGTATCGATAATGTAAATGAAATGGAAAAATTTCTAGAAAAACAAACTATTAAAACTGATTTATGAAAGAAAGAAAATTCAAGTAAATCTGAGTAGACCTTTAACAAAAAAGAATGTAGAATTACTAACCAATACTTTACATAAAGAAAACCCTGGTCCACATGAGTTTTACTAATGAACTCTAACAAACACTTAAGGAATGAGCATCAATCATTCTAAAACTATTTCAAAGGAAAGGAAATAACTATAGAAAAGGAAATAACTTTTCTCATTTAATTATATGAGGCCAGTATTACTTCCCACCAAAGACAGATAAAGTCATCATAATACAGAAAATTATAAGCCAATATCATTTATGGATATAGATACAAAAAATTCTCAACAGAATACTAGCAAACTGAATTCACCAACATATAAAGAAGGATTATATACTATGACTAAGTGGGACTTATCCCAGAAATGTAAGGCTGGTTCAACATATGGAAATAAACCAAATTAATACAAGATGTAAGTATACTAAGGAAAGACACCTATGTAATTATTTCAGTTGATGCAGAAAAAACACTTGACAATATCTAACATTCATAATTAAAGCAAACATAATTAAAAATAGAAGAGAATTTCCTGAGTATGTTAAAGGGCATTTATGAAAAATCCCACAGTAAAGGTCAGACTTGTTCATGAAGAATGATTTCCATTTTAAAATCAGGAAAGAGACCAGTATGTCTTCTTTCATTTCTATTTAATACTGTAGGGTATGTTCAGGCCATAGCAATTAGGCAAGAAAAAGAAATTAAAAGGCATCTAGATTGAAAAGAAGATTTAAAATGATCTTTATTTGCCCTGTCATAATATTTTATAAAGAAAATCCAACATATAATTATCATGAAGACAATAGCTCCTAAAGAAATCTACAGATTCAATACAATTCCTATCCAAACACTGATGACCTTTTTCACAAAAAGGGAAAAGCTTATCATAAGGGTCCTGCCTCAGCCCTGGTGCTCGGGTCAGCTGGGTTGGTTGCACAAGTAGGGGAAGGCCTTGTGATCTCCTGGGGCTTCAATTTCCTTTCCTTTCCTTTCCTTCCCTTCCCTTCCCTTTCTTCCTTTCTTCCTTTCTTCCTTTCTTCCTTTCTTCCTTTCTTCCTTTCTTCCTTTCTTCCTTTCTTCCTTTCTTCCTTTCTTCCTTTCTTCCTTTCTTCCTTTCTTTCTTTCTTTCTTTCTTTCTTTCTTTCTTTCTTTCTTTCTTTCTTTCTTTCTTTCTTTCTTTCTTTTTCTTTCTCTCTCTTCCTTCCTTCGCTCCTTCCTTCCTTTCAAAAGAGTATCACTTTGTCACATGATGTCATAGCTCACAAGAGACCCCCCAAAACCAAAACAATCTTGAAAAAGAAAAATAAAGTTGTGGGACTTACAATACTCAATTTAAAAAATGACTACTAAAGAATAGTATTCAAAATATTCTAGTACAAGCATAAGAACAGACCAAAGAAATAAAACCAAGAGTCCAATTCATTCACCAATCTATGGCTAGGATGATTTTATGGAGACAAAATATCATCTTCAGTGAGTGGTGCTTAGATAATTGGATATTCACTTACAAAAGAATGAAGTTGGACACTTAATTCACATTATGTACAAAAATAAAGTAAAAATAACTAAAAATTAAATATAAAAGCTAAAACTATAAAACTCTTAGAAGAAAATGTAGGAAAATTTTTATAACTTTAAATTTGACAAAGATTTCTTAGATGTGATATTCAAAGTATAAGCAACAAAAGAAAAAATAAATTACACTTCATCAAAACTTAAACTTAAAAAGTCACTAACAAGAGAGTAAGAAAGCAACTCAAAACATGGTGAAATATATTTGTAAATCATATATCTAATAAAGGACTAGTGTTCATAATATGTAAAGAATTTCTGCCACACAATGAATAACCAAATTTTAAAATGAGCAGAAGATGTCTCACAGAGGGAGAGAGGAGACGGGTGACCAGAGATACCAGCTGCTAGATTGTCTCAGAAAGAAGAAAAAGTTTTAAATAAAAAAGTAAAAACAAGCATACAAATAATCATATATTAGGTGTAATTCAAAGGGAAAAGTTTCAGAACAAAGAAGAGCTTTTATAGGATGAGGTTGTGGATCAGTACATGAAGGTCCAAGATATCAGCAGAGGACAACCACCGAGAGACATGGAGTCCAGGAAGAAGGTTAGGTAGACTGGTTTGTTTCTCCCTCCCTGCCATCTCTGTCAGTCAACAGGCTACCAACCTGATGGAGGGCTTTTCTATCCTCACGAGCCCAAAAGCTGTTCCTGCCAGTAAACTGGGAGATTCTTGAGGACAAAACATCAGGCTTCCAGCCCTCTTGGGATCATTTAGGGACAACACAAACCTGAGCTGAGATGTAGATGCCATATTGTTTTTAGACCCACCGTGCACCTTTGTCCTCCTTCGGCCTCTCTGTTTTCATCTTGCTTTTTCTCACACAAACATTTCCCAAATCCATTCCAGACTGCAGAAGCCATGGGGGCCCGTGGGTCCTAGAGGATCTGTGTGATCCCAGAGCCTGGCTATTTATTTTAAGTGGGCTGCCTTCTGGTGAGAGGAAAAGAGATGACCAGAGAGCTAGCTTTCTTCCATCCATATGTTTTTCCTCTCCTTTCTTCCTTTCTCCTTCCCTGCCATGGATGCCCAGAGAGATGATTGAGCCAAGATGCTCAGGAGTTTTTGCCTCCAATCTGTTGGTGCATGTACCACACTAGGGCTTCCATAGAAAGAGAGATGTAAACCTTTCCTTTAAAGACATTCAATGGTCTAAGGGGTAGGGGAAGTGATTGGACTGTGAGCCCCTTGCTTGCCAACTTTCCCTGGTGTGCTGTTGACCTGGCTGCTCCATCAGTACATGGCAAAGACCAAAGTGGAGCATCATCAAACCTGCTTGACACTCCATAGACAACTCAGGACCAGCACTCTTCTGTCTGGGATGTTTATGGATCTGGGGACAGGTCCACAGGCCAGATCTTGTACCACCAAGACTCATTTGCATTGTTCAGGGCCATGAAGAGAAGATTACTTGAACTGAATGACAAAGAGGACACAAGCAATCAGAATGCATGGGATTCAGCAAAGGTGGACCTAAGGGGAAAATTCATAGCCCAAAATGCCTACATGGAAAAAACAGAGCACAAATCAACAATTTAATGATGTGTCTCAAGTAACTAGAAAAGGAAAAGCAAACAAAACCCCAAGACAGCAGAAAAATAGAAATAACTAAGATTAGAATAGAACTAAAAGAAATGGAAAAACAACAATATAAAGGATCAATGAAACAAAAAATTGATTCCTTAAAAAGATAAATGTAAACATAAAGACCTCTTCCTAGATTAACCAGGAATACAATGAACCCAAATAAACTCAATTAGAGATGTTATAATTGACAACACAGAAGTACAAAATGTCATCTGTGAAGACTACAACAATCTCTATGCACATAAACTCAAAAATATAGAGCAAATGGAAAAAATTCCTAGAAACAACCAACTCCAAAAACTCAATCAGGAATAAATAAGACTTCTGAGTAGACCAATAATGAGCAATGAGATTGAAACAGTAATAAAAGCTTCCAACAACATAAGAGCTTCAGACCAGATGGAGTCCTACCTGAATTTTGCTGGACCTAAAAAAAAAGAAAGCTCATACCCATACTGCATAAATTATTCTACAACATTGAGGAGGAAGAAATCCCCTACTCATTCTATAAAGCCAATATCACCTCAATACGTAAGCCACTAATGGACATAACAAAAAAGAAAACTATAAGCCAATAGCCCTTATGAATATAGATGAAAAATTCTCAATAAAATACTAGCAAACTGAATTCAATAACAAACCAAAAATCTACCATGACCAAATTGGCTTCATAAGCATAAATAAGCCAATAAATGTGATTTGTCACACAAACCAAAGCAAAAACTAGGACTTTATAATCATCTCAATAGATGCAGAATAAGCATTCAAAAAAAAATCAGCACCCTTCCATGATAAAAGCCCTCAACAGTCTAGGCATAGAGGGAATATGCCTCCAAATTATAAAGACATATATAGAAATCCACAGCTAGCATAATTCTGAGTGGGGAAAGGTGAAATAATTCCCACTGAGAACTGGAATAAGACAAGGATTCCCACTGTCACCTCTACGCAACATAGTGCTGGAAGTACTAGCCAGACCAATATGGTAGTAGTAGTAGAAGTAGTAGCCAGAAAATAGTAAAAGGTATAGCATTCCTATACACTAATGACAGACAACCTGAGAGTAAAATCAAAGACTTATCCCCAAAGAAAATAAAAATCAAAAGAAAAAAAATCAATGAATAACCACACACACACACACACACACACACACACACACACACACACACAAAATACCTGGGAATACACTTTCACCAAGTGATGAAAGATTTCTACAAAGACAATTATAGAACACTGAGGAAAGAAATCACAGATGATACAAGCAAATGGAAAAACATATCAGGCTCATGGATTAGTAGAATCAACATTGTTAAAATGTCTATACTACCCAAAGTGATTTACAGATTCAATAGAATCTCCATGAGAGCAACAATGTTATACAATGTTATACAGATCTAGAAAAGATAATTCTATGCTTCAATTAGGTACCAGAATAGAGCCTGAATGGCCAAAGCAATCTTAAGCAAAAAGAACAAATCTGGAGGTTTCACATTACCAGACATCATACTATATTACAGGACCATAGTAATCCAAACAGGATGGCATTGTCACAAAACAGAGACATAGACCAAGGGAACAAACCAAAGAAGTAGATATAAAAGTATCCACATACATCCAACTTACCTTTGACAAAACAGACAACAATATACACTGGACATAAGAAGCCCTATTCAATAAATAGTGCTAGGAAAAATTAGATAGCCAAGTGCAGAAGAATAAAAGAGGATCTATGTCTCTCATCACTCACAAAAATTAATTCACAATGGATAAAAAACTTACATGTAAGGCATGACACTATGAGAACTCTAGAAGAATATGTTGGAAAAACTCTTCTAAATGTTGGCATAAGCAAAGAATTGATGAAGAATGTTAATTTATGAGTATGCAAAAACCCAGTATATTAAGATGTTTAAAATGAAGAATTTATGTTATAAAAACTCCATTAAAATAAATGAGCATGTGAAAAGAAAGTAATAGTACTCGTAGAGAGGAGAACTGAAATGAGAAAAATAGAGAATCAACAAAGTCCTTTTGGTGTTTGGAATCACCTTTCGTAGTCAAGGAAAGAGATGCTTGAAATTTAACCTTGCTAGGTTCATCTCTTGGTTCTGTATTCTGTTCCATACATCTAACTCTCTGTTTTTGGGATCTTCAACAAGCCAATTAAAAACATTTAGTGGGGAAAAGATTCCCTATTTAACAAAGGGTGCTGGGTGAACTGGCTGACAACCTGTAGAAGACTGAGAATGGACCCACACCTCTCATCATTAACTAAGATAAGACTCTCACTGGATTAAAGATTTAAACTTAAGACATGAAACTATAAAAATACTAGAAGAAAGTGCAGGGAAAACTCTTGAAGAAATAGGCCTGGGCAAATATTTTATGGGGAGGATCCAGCGGTGAATTAAAGCACCCTCAAAAATATACTACTAGGACCTGATCAAACTAGAAAGCTTCTGCACAGCCAAGAACACAGTAAGTAAGGGAAACAGATAGCCCTCAAAATGGAGAAGATATTTGCAAGTTATGCCTCTGACAAAGGTTTAATAACCAGAATCCACAGAGGACTCAAATGTATTAGCAAGAAAAGAACAAGAGATCCCATCTCAGGGTGGGCAAGGGACTTGAAGGGAAAATTCACTGAAGAAGACAGGCGCACGGCCTACAGACACATGAAAAAATGCTCATCATCCTTAATCATCAGAGAAATGCAAATCAAAACTACTTAGAGATATCATCTAACTCTAGTAAGATTGGCCCACATCACGAAATCCCCAAACCAGAGATGTTGGCGTGGAGAAAAGGGAACACTTCTACATTGCTGGTGGGAATGCAAACAATATGGCCCTTTTGGAAAGATGTTTGGAGAATACTTAAAGATCTAAAAATAGACCTGCCATTCGATCCTACAATTCCTTTACTTGGTATATATCCAGAAGACCAAAAATCACATTATAACAAAGACATTTGTACCAGAATGTTTACTGCAGCCCAATTCATAATTGCTAAGTCATGGAAGAAGCCCAAGTGCCCACTGACCCATGATGGATTAATAAATTGTGGTATATGTACACCATGGAATATTATGCAGCCTTAAAGAAAGATGGAGACTTTACCTCTTACATGTTTACATGGATGGAGCTGGAACACATTCTTCTTAGCAAAGTATCTCAAGAATGGAAGAAAAAGTATCCAATGTACTGAGTCTTACTATGAAAACAATTTATAGCTCTTTTATGAAAGCTGTAACCCAATTATAACTCAAAAAGAATTGGAATGAGGAGAGGGGGAGGCAGGATGGGTGGAGGGAGGGTAATTGGTGGGACCACACTTATGGTGCATCTTGTAAGGGTACATATGAAATTTACTAGGTGTAGAATATAAATGTCTGAACACAATAACTAATAGAATGCCATGAAGGCTATGTTAACTAGTTTAATGAAAACAATTCAAATTGTATATAAAACCAGCACATTGTACCACATGATTGCATTAATATACACAGCTATGATTTAATAAAAAAAATAAAAAGAAAAAAGAAATTTAACCTTGTATGTGGTACACTTTTTGTCACTGAAGTTTAGCTGGCACTGGTAATTGTTCAAGTGAGCATATTCATGAAACCCGAAAATGCTTAAAAGTCATGTTCAATAAAAGGGTGAACTGATACACACTAATACAGATATGAACATGTTAAGAGATTTTACTTAATATCAGAGGAAATTGGCAGATATTGTAACAAGTTCAAAAGAAACTCTAAAGAAAATACGTAGGAATATTGATCAGAAATATTGGAATGAATATGCAAATAGGGGGAAATTGGTTTTATTATAATGCAAGAAGGGAGGACAATTGAACTTCTGCAAAACATCGTGTGTCCCATCAGTGACCTATGATTTACAAAGGGTGTTTAAAAGAGCTCACAAATGATGATGGGCTAGAATCAGCTAACATGGTATGGTGTCCTCTAGACAAGACAAAGTTTTTCATTGAAGCATATGCTTTTTTCCTACAATGTTAATGTCAAATATAACATTAGTGTTATCTCAAAAAGAGGGGGTGCAGTCGTTAGGGTAACCAGGTTCCTATTACAAGCATTTCTAGCCCCAGACCTCATCAGGGTCAAGGAGACACCAATGACTTTCCAAATCTAGGTGTTACAAAGGCTATTCCCTGATCAATAAAGGGCTGAAATGTGGAGATGCAGTGGGTGAGACTGAGCATGATTATCTTGAGAAGCTCAGGGCAGTTGAAATATCAAGGTGGGACAGTCACAGCAAAGCCCAGAAAAGATCTTATTAGGGAGAAGGAGACATTGGAGCTTCTTTTGGAGTAGAAATTAAGCCTGTCCCCACTTTACAAGAGCTGAATTGCAGTTCCCAGTAGGCCACATGGTCTGTCTCCTGTGGAAGGGTCACTGTCCCCAGCATGTGTACTCCCAGCAAGGGTTTTTCTTGCTACCATTCTTAAATAACTGAAGGACAACCTCTTGCAGCTGGTAGGGAAGGAAAAAACTTGCAAGCACCACAGTGGGTCCATCTGCCCAGGACACTCAGCCATCACTCTCAAGTTGATGATTTGGGAACAACTTCTGATCTAGGGATCCCAGAGCCCATCTAATGCTAAAATAGCCAATGCCATTAAAAAGTTTAAATCTGTGGTGTAAAGGCACACATCTGCAAATCGAAACAAGAGGCCTTAGAAGAAAAGAAACCTACTGACACCTTGATTTTGGACATCTAACCTCTAAAACTGTGAGAAATTACATTCTGTTATTTAAGTCACCCAATCTGTAGTATTTTGTTATGATAGCCCTAGAAAGATAACACAGCACTGTCTTGTTTCACAGATTCACAACTAGAGAAAAATTCGGCTTCAGGATGAATCATCTCTCAAGTCTTTTACATATCTATTTAGATATTTATGTGAGATTTTGGACCTAGATTTGATGCTGGAATCAGTTGACTTCTGGGGCTATCTAGATGAAGTAAATTTGTTTCTCACATGTGACGACAATGAATTTGGGCAATAACAGAGGGTGGAATGTCATGGGTTGAAATTGTGTTCCTCAATATTTATATGGTAAGGTCCTAACCCTAGTGCCTCAGAATGTGACTGTGTTTGGAAACAGAACAGTAAAAGAGGCAATTAAGGTAAAATAAGATTGTGCAGCTAGGTCCTAACTCCATATGATTGAAGTCTATGGAAAGAGATTAGACACACAGAGGAAAGACCAGGTGAAGATACAAGAAAAAGGTTGCCATCTCCAAGCCATGGAGAGAGTCCTCAGAACAATCAATTCTGTTTACTCCTTGATCTTGGACTTCCAGACTCCAGATCTGTAAGACAGTAAATTCCTGTTGTTTAAGACACCCACTGTGTGTTATGGGAGCCTAAGCAAATAAAAACGATGGGTGAACCTTGAAAATATCATGCTAAGTAAAAGAAGGCAGACATAAAAGACCACACATCATGTGATTCTGTTTGTGTGAAATGTCCAAAGAAGGCAAGTCCATAGTCATATGAGGCAGATTAGTGGGAGTCAGGAGCAGGGAGTGGGCATCGGGTGTGACAGCTGATAGGTATAGGATTTCTCTCTATTGCGTTCAGGAATTCAATAGGGGTGATGGGTGCACAATTTTGTGAGTGTACTAAAAACCACTAAATTATACACTGTAAGAAGATAAATTTTATGGTATATAAATAATTCTCAAGAAAAAAATGAAATCACAGTATTTATAGTTTCATAGTTCATGGAGTTTAAATACTTGATTGCAGATTGCTGCTGGGTCTTAGCAAGAGGCATTGCACCTTTCACATTTCCAAAGTGGATTTAAGGTCTTCCCACACAAGTATTCCACTCTTCTTAAATTCTACCATATCTAGCAAGTCATGGTGACCCATACTTGTAATCTTAGCACTCTGGGAGGTGAAGGCAGGAGAATCCCTTGAGCTCAGGAGTTTGAGCCCAGCCCGAGCAAGATTGAGACCCAGTCTCCACCAAAAATAGAAAAATGAACCAAGTGTGGTGACAGGCACCTGTACTCCCAGATACTCAGGAGGCTCAGGCAGAAGGATTGATTGAGCCAAAGAGTTTGAGGTTGCTGTGAGCTAGGCTGACACCACTGCACTCTACATGGGGTGACAGAGTAAGACTCTGTTTCAAAAAAAAAAATTCAACTGAATCAAAGACATATAAGAATATCTTAAAATCCTCAGCCAGGAAAGTATTTTATTCCTAGCAATGTGTTTCCAGATTTTAGTTTACATTACTTAAATCCACACTGCTGTTACAAATAAAAACCAGCAACAGATCCCTACATGTTTCTACAAAGAAATTAGAATTGAGGGACTAAATGGAGTGAGAAAGTTGAAAAGTTTCTATTTAGTATTTTTTCCTATGAGGATGCCTGGCATCCTAGGTGAATTGCCTGGATGATCTGTCTTTCTGAACTGAGTTGGGATAGGTGTCCTATCATATGTTTTTTGTTCTGCCAAAGCATTTTGCTAAGACTAACAGAAGATTAAGAACAACTTATCCCCATCCTGCTTCTGCAGACCTCTTCTACAGTGTGTTATCAGAGACTTTTTGAGGAGCAATGACCTATGTTCATGCCATGTGATTCTCCCCTAAGTTGGGAAGAAGGCCAAGGCCTTCTTTGGCATTGTGCTGTCTCTGCTTTCCGCATGTCTCAATCTTATATCCCTAGAGTGCCAGAAAGAAACTGTGACTCTCTCCTCTCCAATTTTGTTTATCCATTTGCCAACTTTTCTGATTTCTTTGGTCTTAGTTCATCTTAAATATACCACTAGTATCATAAAAATGGACTTTCAATCTCAAATTTTCTGCTTCAATAGGACTTTGATTTGGTGATTCTTAGTTCAGGCTGAGAAAAGAGCATCTGGGGTGGCCACATATATACTTCAAAGGTCTTCCCTTGGAGATGAACCCCAGCTTTGGCCTCTCCACGTAGGACTCTTGTCTAATAGAGAACAAAGTTAGCCTTGGCAGCCCAAAGTTTCCAAGAGCATCTCTCTTCCCTAATTTTCTATTCAAGCCAGGAGCAGATCATAGCTTGTTTTTAAGATCATGAACAGACCTATTCTTACCCACAGGTCAGTTCTCTTTGATAATAAAACTGGTTAAGCTGCACTTAATAATGCAAATCATCAATGTAATACCTGCCAAAACAGCCATGCACTTTAGCGTTGCTTCTCTAGTGAGGTATTTAGTACTCACTGGCTACCACCTGTGCAAGAACCTACTCTCCTACTCTATTCCTGGTTTTATATCCCACTCCAAAATAGTCATTGCTAATCAGATTAATCCTAGATACCGAAGGAGATAATTAAGAGAGGAATCTCTACACCAGGCGTCCTCAAACTTTTTAAACAGGGGGCCAATTCCCTGTCCCTCAGACAGTTGGAGGGCCAGACTATAGTTTAAAAAAACAAACTATGAACAAATTCCTATGCACACTCACATATCTTATTTTGAAGTAAAAAACAAAATGGGAACAAATACAATTCACACCAACACATGTGGCCCGTGGGCCGTAGTTTGAGGACCCCTGTTCTACACTTTATTTACTAGGAAGCAACCTATGATCCCTACTGGTGTCTGCTGCAGAGGTCGGGTCCATTAAGACCTGCAGATCTGGTGCGACTGACTGAAGAAATATAAAGTTATAAATGACAAGAAAGAAAGAAACAAGACACACAGAATAGAATTTTCAAAGGTGGGAACTCAGGGGACCACTGCCCGCTTGTGGGGTTCTGATGGTGGCCTGAGTGTCAGTTCCACTCAGCTTTTAGTGAAGGCAATTTGCTCATTAGCCCAGAGCATAAACCGAGGAAAGGAACAAAGATGTCATCAGTTTCCCTGAGTAAGCATATTAGCTTCTATTGTTTCTATAATCATTAACTTCAATGTTCTGGGCAGTCTTGAGAAATCTGGAACCTGAGCCTTACGTAGGGGTAGCCTCCTGTCTGAGGTCACACACATAGATTCCTAGGGAAGTGTTAAACTCCGCTAGTTCACTGTGGAGTAAAATGCCACTGGCATCAATCTCTGAAGAACTGATGGGAGAGAGGAATTTTCCTCTTATCACCACCATAGAGGGTCTTCCTCTGCAATAAGGGATATAAGTCCCCTGACCCATATTTCAGGACTTGAGCTGTTCCTTTGATCTCTGCCTCAGCCAAATACAAATCTCCACAATGGGTATTTGCTTTGAGTGTTTACTGGGCAGAAAAACAGCCTAATTAATGTATCTTTCCAGGCCTTGCCACAGCATCTTTTATGGCCATTATTTCTTCAGAGTGTTCACAAACCCAGCACAGGTATTAGTAAGCTGTATCCCCAGTAGGTCAGAGTTCAAGGAAAAGCAGGAAACTTGCTCAGATAAGAAATTTAGCAGTGGCTAGTTTAAAGGTAAACTGGCTGACTTTCCTTTGTTCCAACTCACTCAGCTTACTTTTTTATTTTTCACTTTTTCTGAGGGTGTTTTCCCTTGCCAAGAATGGGGTCTTCAGTTTCTGTTTCATCTGCAGGTCTCTGGCTCTTAGTTTTAACTTCACATGGAAAAATTAAGTTGAGTGCAGGCTTTCTTGGAATTGTCACCTACCTTTGTCTTTCCCACTTGGTTCCTTGTGGTTGGCTATAAATGGACTCAGCATTCTTTTTGGCCACCCACTGGATCTTGTCTGTATACTCACAGAAAGAGTGACAGGGCTATCCTAGGTCTTGAATGTTACCTACAGCAAGTCAGCACTTTATCAGAGCTCTACACAGTTTTGTACAGATACACATATTAATATTTTGGTAAACATTTTGCTATTATATCTTTTCATAACTTTTTTCAAAATTTTGGAAACTGTATGGATGATGGGTAGGTTCAATTTAGGGAAATTATTAATTTTTCTGACTGTAACACCATCACAGTCACAATATTCCACAAATCGAGGATTTTTGATTTGTGATTGTAATATTCTACAAGCCACTGCTACCAGTTTTGGCCTAGATATTCTTGAAAACAAAATAAAAGAAACACAAATATGCTTGACTAGCAATGAAAATTAACGAGGAGCTATCTGAATGTATGTATGTAGAATGAGTCTCTGTAAATTTTACATAAAATTTGGTAAAAAAAAAAACCCAAACAAACAAAAAAAATCAATATTCTAGCAAAAACATCAATTTAATAGATAATAGGAATTTAGCAAAAAGCAACAGCCACTAAGGAGAATTTTATCAGATGCTTTGAATGTGGCCTGGAAGCTTATCCAAAACCAACTCAAAAATATATTATAAATAAAAGACTATAAAGAGCTTTTAGTTGAAAAATGAGATGAAGATCCCCATCTGTGACTGAAGAGAGTAAAGTCAGCTACTATGGAGAGAACTAGGAAAGGGAACACTCAAGTAAAGAAAAGGCAATTTGAATGTGAAGACAAAGGTTGTCATCACCTCCTGTGGAAGCTAGCCACCTCCATGCCCTCCTCAAGTGAGCCACTCTCTTAGCACTTCAATGATTTCAGTAACTTTGTTGCTTATGGGCTTTTACCCAGGTTTCATCACACAATCTCTACTGAGTAAATCACTGGCCATTGGTGATTGACTCATCTCCAGGCCCTTCCCTCTTCTTAGAGGTTGAGGGTAGGGTGGAAAGTTTCGACCCTCTAATTATGTGGTTGGTTCCTCTGGCCACCAGCCCCCAACTCAAAGCTACCTGACTCATCTAGAGCTACCCCTTAGCATAAACTGGACCTGACTGAAAGGGGATTGCTCTGAATAACAAAAGATATGCCTTTCACCTCCACCACTCAGGGACTTACAGGGTTTCAGAAGCCTTTGCCAGGAACCATGTATGAAAACCAAAAATACATTTCTAAATTTATTTCAGAAAGGAATCCTGGAATAAGCTGTACAAATCTTGCTTTAATCCTACAGACTTGTCTCAGCACCAGAGACCCAGCAATATGACCCAGAGAATTTCCCATCCTGTACACTCCTTCCAAAAGCCAACCTTGTTCACTGCATTTTCTGCCTCTTTGGTGTCTGTGCTTGGCCTCTGAAGCTGACACTCTGAGAACGTGCATGTGTTCTCTTTCTGGAGCAGGAGATGGCCAGACTCTCTTATCTCTTGCTGGCCATTGCACACACTACTCCTTATAACTGGGATAAGGAATAGCCACTTCTCTTTCTGGTTTCCTTGAGATATTGCTCTCTCCAGAAACTTTCACATACCCCCCACACACTAAATCTGTGCGATGTGTCCCTCTTAGATGTCCCCTAACTCCTATTCAATAAGTATTTTTTAAGTACCTATCCTGTGAAACCATAGGTGCTTGAGGGGCATATGTGAACAAAACAAAATTTCCTGTCTTAACATCTATCTCACTAAATCCTGGTTTTACATGCATCTCATTAGATTGATTACAAAATATCTACTTCCCTTGTCTAGTTCTCATGGTTATTCTAGATCTGTAAGAACAGGATGCATTCAATTACTTCAAAGTTTTATTCCCAAGGCCCAGCGTAATTTGGCCATGTCATAATTGTTCAGTAAGTGCTTGTTTGGTGCAACTTAAAAATAATCATATAATTTCTTATGCACTTTTTATTTTGTTTTGGTTTGGCACACCAAAATACTATCTGGGAAGCTGTGTCTTATGCATCCAAATAATTTATAGTACAAATTTCAAGAGCAGCTCCTGCGGCTATTCCAAGTTCCCCTCAGCCATCCCTCTATTTCCTGGACAAAAGAAAAAGTCCTCCATCTCCTCAGATTAATATTTCCTAGATTTAGCTTTTATAAGACATTTCTTCACAATGTATAATTTTAGTAAATTAAATAAACATGAGTAAATTTCATGTTGAGATCTTTTTGAGCACTTCCAAATCACCTCTGTTACTTTACGTTGTCAGTCACCTTGGGCTGGGACAGAATGCAGAAAGGAACCAAGGTCAGACTTTGACCACTTTGAATGAAACCTTCCTGTTGTCCTGGGTGGGTTGTGTGACTTTGGGAAGCTTCCTTAACATTCCTAAGGCTGGCCTCCCTCATTTGCAAGACAGGAATGACTATCTTGACCTCACAGAATGATGCAAACACTCAAAGAAAGAGATGTGTATTAGACCTCCACGGAGTAGGAAATGTCAGTTCCTTCCTTCTTCCAAAAGATGGCTTTCCTTTCATGAAAGGAGTTGGGGAAAGACATGTGAGAATGTCAAATTTTGGTAAGAGTGCGAAATGAAGACATTTTAAGGTACGGATTTTAGGGCTCCCTTAGTTGAGCCTTAATTATTCAAAGGACTGAACAGGAGTAACCGGAGGTAAATACATCATTTTAAAGAATTACCAGCTTAATCTACAGAGGCCCTTTCGCTTGCTCCGGGCCTGTAATTAAGACTTGTCTGAATAAGCACTAGTACTTTAATTGAAGTATAAGAGGAAGAAGATGAAATACAGGGAAGATGGAGCTTCCAGCTCTCTTCAGAGTGAAAGATTGCTCACTTTAGAGAACAGAGTAAGCCTTCAAAAAATGCTTACAATGGGAAAATTCTAACATTTCCTTTTAACTACACAAGTAACATCAATGTGCTAATTATTCTAAAATGAGCTCAGAATTTGCTGTATGGTTACACTTTATAAAATACTTGAGCTCCATTACACCAAGAAATAAAACGCTGCAAATTCATTTCTGTTAATTCAGGCAAAATTGAAGCAGAGGTTGGTGTGAAGCCTCTAGAATAGGCACATTTTGCTTTCTTTGTTCTCACTACCATTACAGTTAAAGGTTTACAACAACAAAAGGGGATAAATACATTGGACTCATAATTTTTATGAACTGTTTAAATGCATAATGAAGATGATTCATAAAAGTCTCTAATTATATAAGCACATCACTAAATAGGATTGTAAAATATCTTGTTTACTTTTTATATAAACCTACCATAGACAAAGAATATTGCAAACGTAGCATGGATTTTGTGAAGGATGGAGATTGGATTTAATTTTCACTTAAGAAAAGTTGTCCCATGTCATTTTTTTCCACTTTTCTTCAATTATCTTTTAATTAAAATCAGACAAATTATTCTGGCAAGATCTTGGAGAGTATGACTGAGGTCCTTTCTTAGCTGCATTCCTTAGATACAAGTTTAAGCTAAACCACATTAAAAAAAAATAGCTACAAGAGAGGTTTTTTGAATGTCCTTATCACAAAGAAATGAAAAATGTTTTAGGTGATAGGTATGCTAATTACCCTGAGTTGATCATAACATAATGTATACACAAATTGAAACATTTGCTACATCCCACATACATGTACAACTATGTGCCAATCACAATTTATTTTTAATTTCTGTTTTGAAAGTCTTGTTAAAATGTTTGATTCAAACTCCTGTTGCACTTTGCCCCCATCTTACATATACATATAATGTAGCTATTATGATTACATCAGTTTGTCTCACTAAAGATTTAGTGTAATATTAAGAGTCAGAATAGGCCAAACCTGTTTGCAGTTGTCCATTCTCCTATATGCCTGCCCTCTTCCTTTACCTAACAGATAGTTATGCACAACTAAACTTCTTCAGGCACATGCCAGGCATGGCAAGGCACTCAGAATTGTCCGTGAATGAGCTCTGTGAGTCTATTTGCAAATGGATAGCTTGCATAAGGAATGTACAGTGAACGTCTGCAATCTTCTGCAAACTCTTTGTGGCAGCATTAACTAAAGGAGCCAATGTCATTTGTCCATTTTAACATGCAAAGAAATAAGGGCTCTGGGTTCCAACCTAGGTCTTTCAGATCTGACTCAAATTGTTCCTGGTGCTCAAACTCCATTTGCACAAACAATATCACTAACCTAGGTTGCAGGAAACTAAAAAATGTGCAGGTTTTTCATGGACCAACATCTGAAATGCATGTTTTTTTCTCCAGATTAAAGTGACCTTTTGTCTGCTTTTAAATCTTTTTTTAGCAAATACTTTTGGTTACTTGAAGTCATGATTTGTTACATTGGAAATTATTTATGTTTTATCTACCAAGATAATGCCTGATATTTGGGATTCTATACACTAGCCCTCTAGAGCATAAAGGGCTTATAGAATGACATCAATTTTGAGAATCAACTCAGCCTAATGTAATTGGGATAAGTAGAATCCTTCCCATTCGTAATCAAACACATGACTGAAATTAAATTTGGTCATTCTGAAAGAAATGCTTAGGGAATAAAAAGGTAAGTTCATTAACTTTTGCAGGGGGCAAAGAGAAAACTTTCCCTTTGTACTTTGATTTCTTTTAATTTTTAATTTTTTTTAATTTTCTTTTTCTTTTTTTCCCCTTTCTTCTTTTAGTGATGCTCTTGCCCTTTGCCTCCCAAGTAGCTGGGATTATAGGCGCCCACCACAACACCTTTTATTTTTATTTCTTGGTAGAGATGGGGTTTTACTCTGGCTTACTCTGACTCATGCTGGTCTCGAACCTCCGAGCTCAGGAAATACACCTGTCTCGGCCTCCCATAGTGCTGGGACTACAGGTGTGAGCCACCAGGCCTGGCCAACCCTTTGTACTTTGAAGCTTTGCTGAAAATCAACTGACAGAGGCAAACTGGTAGGAGAAAAAGCATACAAATTTATTGAAGCACACAGGGGAAATAATCACATAGTAGTTACCCCATTACCCTTTGAGGCACAAATCTTGTGCATCCTCTTCTTAGAGGAAAGGGAGATGGGATATGTGGATGGTTTTAGGAAGGCAGTAAATGATTGATAGGGGAACTCAATCTCAGTGGGCTTGAGGAACATACAATGGTATAGGACAAAATCTGTTGGACTTGCAGACCAGACAATGGTTTGTGACAAACGTCTATCTTGGTGTGTTAACAGACGTCAGCCTCTCTTCCTGCAATGCGAATTCAGTGAATGAAAACGTAGGGAAGGAATAAAAGGTAATTTCTTTTTTCTGTGAGTCCGGACTTTTGGCTGACAGAAGAATTTCAGAGAACACCTTCACCCCGGGCTTTGGGAGAGACTGAACATTGAAAGATGTGGGAGGCAAGGAATGAGCAGAAAGGTGGGAGACTCGGAGGCTTCTTCGCCAGTTCAGCAAGATAGGTATCGTATTTTGGGATATCAGTTTCTTAGCCCAAATACCTTCTTTACTAAAGCCTGATGCTTTGGAAGGTAACATGTTCCAGAAGAAGCCATGCAGGTGTTGGAGTCAGACACACCTAATTTCTAATCTTGGTATACCATTTATCAACTGTATGACTTTGGGGCAGATACATGATCTAATCTCAGCCTTAACTTCCTTCTATACATAATGGGGACACAAATTTAATTTCTGAAGTTAGAATAAGAAATGAAAATAATATATTTGAAGTAAGTTTTTGCCTCTAAACTTTGGGATTTCGTATAGTCTGTCTGAATTCTTGGTGGAATTTACAGAATTTCATCATTTGAGATTATATCCATCAGAACCTCACCTGAACTGAATGCAGTTTGCTTGGAGGAATCATGCACAGTCTAAATATTTGCAGTTCACATCATCAGTGGTAGTTGTCATCACTGTGAGAGATGGAGAGGTGTGTCTGTCACCATCTCGTGGCACGTAGAGCCACCTAATAAGGCCACAGGGAGAATACTGAGTGGGTATTATTTCCTCATGTCCCATGAATTAGAGCTGTGTCTAAATCCTAGCTGTAGAAATAGGAAAACTGAAAACAGAGGCCCCAGAAACCCTCAGTCCCTCTGCTCTGGCTACTTGGAGGTCCTAGAGTATTGTTTTGACCTTCACTTTGACTAAGAAGAGTAAGTACAATTTGCCAATGTCCTGAGTACATTATTATTTGAATGCTTTTATTAAAATTAAAGCACCCTAGATTTTGAGCCAATTAATAGATTATTTTATCATTCAGAAAGCAATATAGACACACACATATAAAAACTCCAGAAATTTTTCTGCATGTTTTCATTGGTTTTAGCCTATAAAGAAATACAGAAAAGTGCTTATATTCTTTTTACTTCAAACTTAGATTGTGTGGGGAGTTAGAATACCCCCAAATGAAGGCCTCAGAAGCAGCCTCAGAAGAAAATGTTTCCCTCTGACCTTCTCCTTCCCTTTCAATTCCATCCTCCCCAAAAGTTAGCCACAGAATCTAGACTCCTTCTTCCCTAAGGCAGGTCATAGAACCAGGGCAGCTTTTCCTCTGAGCAGCCATCAGACACAAAAATGTTGCTCTCCCTTTCTTTCTTCCATTCTGTGTAAAAGCTACTTTATTTGACTATAGGTCATAAGACCTCCATTCCAGAGAGGATCTGCCCTATACTCAAAAGAAAGGGATACATGTGCAGACAGTCAAGCCTTGCCTGGTTTCCCCATTCAGTTGATTATCATTAGAGCATACACTGTCCAGTCATATTCCTCAATGGCTGTCCATACTTAGTTGAGTTTAACCAATTGTCCCAAATGGACAATTCCCCCTATACCTTTGGGCCTTCATTGTGAAATCTCTTGCATACAGATTAAATATGTTTGTATGCCTTTTCTCCAAATAATCTGCCTTTTTTGAGTTGATTTTTTCAGTAAAATTTCAGAAAGCAAAAGGGAACTTTTCCCTTTGCCCTTGTAGGTAATAAATACTAATACCTACAACTAATAATGGTAAATTTGGTGTTTACCTTTCCATAAATGTATATGTAGAAATATAGAGGGTGTCAAAAAATGCATACATATTTTAAGAAAAGAAATGAACTATATTATAATTGTAATAATCAGTGTATACTGATGACAAAAGATTAATACAAATCATGTTTGAACACCTCTTATAATTACAGAAGTCAAATGTGACTTGAGTATTACAATTTTACTACACTTTTTTCTTTTCTTAAAATGTGTGTACATCTTTTTGGCACTCTGTGTGTGTGTGTGTGTGTGTGTGTGTATATATTTTTATTTATACAAAGAGAGAGAGAGACAGAGGAAGAGAGAGATAAATAATTGTACACATATTGTTCTGCATGAGTTTTCTTTAAATATGCATGTGGAAAAATTAATACATAAAGGCCTTTTTATTTTCTTTATTAGTTGCATAGTATTCTTTTCATGAATGCATTATGAATAATTTAAGCATTCTTTTATTAATTCACATGCAGACTTGCTATTTTTTGTTATTTTGGCTAAGTGCAACTATCTGGCAGTGGATACCCTTATAGATACATTTTCATACATTCATATGCATTCTGTAGGAAAGATTGTTTGAAGTTGTTACTAGTTAACGGATGTACAAAAATTGCTTTCCAAAAATGCATTCTCACCAACAATACATGAAAGTACTCATGTCCTCTGAGGAAAGAAAATAAATTTCAACTGAGAAATGTGAGCTCTTTCAAATTACCAGGCCCAGAGAAGCATTAAAATGAGAGAGCAATCCCATCCTCCCTTCCTCCTTCTGAGCTATGTATTTGTCTCATAAAACTGCTTGCTATTGACACAAGTAGCTATAAATTAATTTCATAATGCCACACTAGACACTAACTTCGCATCTTACAGCTTAACAATGTGTAGCCAATCATGAATCAATGGTGTTTCTGGGAACCAATGAGAACTCCTGACAAACAACTTTGTATCAGTCTTCTCCTTATCCCCTGTTGTTGCTGTTGTTTAAAAACCTGCTTGTAACAAAGGCCAAACACAGCTCATATCCAAGGTTACTTAGATCTGAGTCTCCTGGGAAAGTGTCCTCATCTTGGCTCAAGAAAACTTTTTAAATTGTATTTTGTGCTTCAGCCTCTTCCTCCTAGGTCAACACCTTTCACTCTTACAAGCTATGGGTGTATTGTTTTGTTTTATGAACTGTCAGTTTGACAAGTAAAAATTGCATGTCATTTTATTTTATTTATTTTTTTGAGACAGTCTTGCTCTGTCACCCAGGCTAAAGTACATTGATGTCATCACAGCTCACTGCAACCTCAAACTCCTGGGCTCAAGCTGCCTCCTGAGAAGTGGGGGCCACAGGCACATACCACCATGGCTGGTTAATTATTTTTTAATTTTGTGTAAAGATGAGGTCTTACTCTGTTGCTCTGGCTACACTTGAATTCCTGACCTAAGCAATTCTCACACTTCAGCTTCTCAAAGTATGGGGATTACAGTTGTGAGCCACCATTTTCAATGGCTTCGCATTATATTAAGATTTACATTTTTCTAATTACTAGAGAACCTGAGTAAATTTTTATTATTTTTATAGCCACAAAACAAATCTACTGTCAAATGAACTTTCCTTTGTTCCATGTCTACACTACTGGATCCAGTCAAACATATGTTTTTGTTTGTTTGTTTGTTTATTGTTGGGGATTCATTGATTATAGCCAGGTTACATTGATTGCATTTGTTAGGTAAAGTCCCTCTTATAATTGTGTCCCACACACTGTGACCCCTTACCCCCTCCCTCCTTCCCTGTCTCCCCTTCCCCCAGAACCCCCCCATGTACTAGGTCATTAATTGTCCTCATATCAGAATTGAGTACATAGGATTCTTGCTTCTCCATTCTTGTGATGCTTTATTAAGAAGAATGTGTTCCACTCCCATCAGGTTAATAGAAAAGATGCAAAGTCTCCATCTTTTTTGTGGCTGAATAATATTCCACGGTGTACATATACCACAGCTTGTTAATCCATTCCTGGGTTGATGGGCATTTAGGCTGTTTCCACATTTTAGCGATTGTAAATTGAGCTATAATAAACAGTCCAATGCAAGTGTCCTTATGGTAAAAGGATTTTTTTTTCCTTCTGGGCAGTTGCCCAGTAATGGAATTGCATGATTAAATGGGAGGTCTAGTTTGAATTCTTTGAGGGTTCTCCATACTTCCTTCCAAAAAGGTTGTATTAGTTTGCAGTCCCACCAGCAGTGTAAAAGTGTTCCCTTCTCTCCTTATCCTTGTCAGCATCTGCAGTTTTGTGATTTTGTGATGAGGGCCATTCTCACTGAGGTCAGATGATATCTCAGGGTGGTTTTGATTTCATTTCTCTAATAATTAGGGATGATGAGCATTTTTTCATATGTTTGCTGGCCATTCATCTGTCTTCTTTAGAGAAGGTTCTATTCATCTCTCTTGCCCATTGATACAAGGGATTATTGGCTTTTTTCATGTTGATTAGTTTGAATTCTCTGTAGATCCTAGTTATAAAGCCTTTGTCTGATTCAAACTATATAAATATCCTTTCCCATTGTATAGGTTGCCTATTTGCTTTGGTCATTGTCACCTTAGCAGTACAGAAGC
Source organism: Perodicticus potto (assembly GCA_963574655.1). NCBI lineage: Eukaryota > Metazoa > Chordata > Mammalia > Primates > Lorisidae > Perodicticus > Perodicticus potto. The sequence goes on from CAUYRH010093547.1 coordinate 27,707, forward strand.
TTTTCAGTTTCATTAAATCCCATTTGTTTATTTTTGTTCTTGTTGCAATTGCTACCGAAATCTTCTTCATAAAGTCTTTCCCTAGGCTGATCTTCAAGTGTTTTTCCCATGTTTTCTTTGAGGATTTTTATCATTTCATGTCTTAAATTTAGGTCTTTTATACATCTTGAATCAGTTTTCATGAGTGGAGACAGGTGTGGGTCCAGTTTCAGTCTTTTACATATGGATATCTAGTTCTCCCAGCACCATTTATTGAATAGGGAATCTTTCCCCCAGTGTATGTTCTTGTTTGATTTATTGAAGATTAGGTGGCTGTAAGATGTTAGTTTCATATCCTGGTTTTCTATTCAGTTCCAGATATCTATGTTTCTATTTTTGTGCCCATACCATGCCGTTTTGATCACTATGGCCTTGTAGTACAGCCTAAATTCTGGTAGGCTGATGCCTCCAGCTTTGATTTTATTACTAAGAACTGCCTTAGCTATATGGGTTTTTTTTCTGGTTCCACCAGGCAAACATATGAAAAGCCAGTATGCCTGATCATAGTGAGTGGGAGTATGTGTGCATCAGAATAACATCCACTGTGGACAAGCAAGGCAATGGAATTCTTTTCTGATATCTGTTCTAGGTATTCATTTTTGCAAAAGGACACCATTGTTTAAGTAAAATTGTATGTAACCTAGGTTTTTTTTGAAAAGAAATTATATGTAAAACTTTTATTTCAAATTGTTTCAAAATATCCTACAAAATAAAAATAAAACCATGAGCCCTTCCAACCAATTGAATGGGTCATCTTGCCCAAGACACCTCATAACAAGTAAGATTCCAAGCCATGAAAGGATGAGAGGTCAGCCATGTCTCAGTACACCCCTTTCTTTTCTAACTGATACTAGATTTCTTTCTTAAGAGTAAAACAGAAATAAGCCCTGGGAAAACAAAGAATGGAAAACCCACTTCTCTGCTGACTCCCAGTAAACTTCTGACTTTGGGAACAGAGAACAGACTCCCAACTTCCTTTATTGGAAGGATTTGACACACAGAGGACCAGTTTCCCAATGTATTCCTTTCTTATAAATGACCACTAATCATGGACTGGCGCTGGCTTGATAATGGAGACTATGCACAAAGTACCCTCATCATAAGGAGGGTTCTGCCTTAACTTTCAACATATAAAGCCTGATTTTACTTCATTTTAATGCTAAGCCTCTACCCAAAAGTGAACATAGGGCATAAGTAACATATACGGTTGCTTAACCAGGCATGTGGACAACCTCCCTTCATGAAGATTCATGGATCCTCCTATAATCCGATACATATGTATATATAGTCAACCTATTTAGCATAAATTCTTGTTCTACCCTTTATTCCTCAAAGTGCCTGCTTTCTTAGTCTTGACTCAAGGCTCTGCTTCCTAGCCTGCAGTTTGCAACCCTTTATAAGAAATAAAGCTCTCCTTTCCAAATTTATAGACGTCATAATTTTTTAGTCAACAATCTTAAAATAATTTAGAGATGCCCTAAAGAATCTCTATAGATTCTATAGAAATATTATAAAACAAGAGCGTGGAATCTTTGCTTTAGAAAAAGTTTTAAGCATAAAATCATATATAGTTTTAAATTCCAAAAATAGTTCGCTACTCTATCAGCCCAAAGTTATAAAGCATTTGTGACATGCAATAAGTAGGTTGGGCTGGAGATACAGAAATGAAAGTTATATTCTTTACCTTCCAGGATCTCACAGTCATAGGGGTAAATGAAAGTTTCCTTTGTATCCTTGGAAGATGCACTGAAAAATAAGCTAACAAAAGACAGAGCAATTGGAGAAAAGGCATACAAATTTATGATATATGTGATCCTCATAAATACCCTCAGTGATATGTAGAAGCTTATAGACCATCTTGAGGGTACAGGAAGAATGACAACTATGGGAAAGAGGAGAAGAGGAATTCCATTGTGAGGCAATAAATGATTACCAGGGAGGTTAAATAGATCAAAAGATTGGGAACAGAGATTGATTTGTTAATAGTTCTCTTTGGAATTTGAGTGAGTCTGAGAGACAGACATTATCTTGCGAAAGTGTGTGTTCAGATGTGGTTGCATTCCGGGTTTTCTTGTCTGCAATAGATAATGAGATAACTGGGGTGGGAGTGGGGACGAAAAACAATGGTTCTCCTTGGTAGGTCAGAGTTTAGCAGATCAATGAACTTTAGAGAACAACATCATCCTGTTCTTTGGGAGAGATGGAGGAAGGTGGGATAAGATCAGAGAGACCTTGGGGTTGCTTCAGTTTAGTATGTCAAAATGTCATATTTTAGAGTATCAGTTTCTGAGCCCTAATACAAATGCAGAGGAGGAGGGGGGTGAAAAGTAGAGATGAACAACATATCTGGTATCTGAATACTGAATGCAATGGCAACCCAGAGTAGCGGGTGTTTGGGGCCTGCTGCCTGATACATGCTCTTTGTAAGAGAAATTTTGGTCTTCCTATAGGGAAGGAAAAATAATGTTCTCTCTACCATTCATAGCTTTTACTTGGAGCTAACTCCTGTTTCTAAAGAGAGATTCACAACAAACAAAAGTCTAATAACATATATACCTCATGTATATACAAGTGAGATACCTAGGAAAAAAATGAGTAAATCTCAACGAAGTGTCTTGAGCTCAGGGTTAAATGACACATTTAAACGAAACAAAGAAAGGATGTTGGGGTGAGAGGCAGTAAAGAAGAGGTATCCAGGAAAAGCACAGCAAACAAGGATAAGGTCTGTTATGCAGATATGTCCCTGCCTTCTCCTTTGATGAAAGTTTCAAACAATTTAGAGTCATCCTTCTGTTCTTGGTACAGAGAGGAAGACACCCTAACAGATGAAAGTTTCCTTTATAGATATAAATTTCTCTTACAAAAGAATAACTTCTCTGTTTTCAGAGCTTCTTTGATGTCTGCTGTTTTCCAAATTAATTAGCTCAAAGTAATCCTGAGGCCAAAAAGACATATATTGGGATGGCACATTCTGTTTTCCTACAGTCATAACTCGGTGTGGTGTCTACTGAACCCCACTATTCCATGACAACTGTAGAATTCTCTCTAGAAAGAAATCTGCTTTCTGTCGATGCATGTACATATGTAAATGTACAAAGTCGTTACTGAATTCAGGCATCTACAGAATATATGACCAACTCCTACCCAACAAAAAATGAATATTGTACCACTGTGAAAACAAGAGAATAAAGAGACAGATTACAGGTCATGCTATAATCCAATTATAGAACACCAGAAAAGGAGGGGACTAATAAAGGCTGAAGTTCTACATTTGCAAATGAGTTGCTGCAATCAAAAGAAAAAGTAAGACTTTTTAAGAAGCCTGTCACAGAAGGTCACAGAAGTGAAGGCACAGGAACAGAATGGGGAGGTTGTTAGGAGCGAAGCCAGAAAGCCGACAGTGAGGCAGCGTGATCATCAAAGCTGATAACACCGCAACCCCTGCTCTCAATTTCAGTGTTTCCTTGCATGGCTGAAAATAGTTGACATAATATTCTTCCATAATATTTAAGTTTTCATGCCTCCTTTGCTCTTTCAAATTTAGGAAGTAGAGTTATAAATATGAAAAAAGGAAAAATGACTTTTTGCAACATTAAAAAAATTAACAAGTGAAAAGTGCTGACAAATTTCCAAAACCTTGTCCTTGATTAGCTTTGCAAACCCAAAAGTTCCATGTGATCTGGGTAAGCTGAGACAACACCTCTCACTGAAGTGGCTGATCCTCCTTCACTCATTCTGATTACACCCTGGCCATTGCATTCTGAAAGTCCTCCCAAGAACCCAGGGCTCCTTCTTATTACTGATCTATTGTTCTCCTTTTATAAAATTAAAGGGGCTGTGCACACTCTGAAGAACTGAACAATACATGTCAGGGGAAAGGTGTAGACTAAATTGACTACTGCAGATAGTTGTGCAGAAAAGCACTATTTGGAGAAATAGACTGGGGTCTCAGTACAGGGCTTGGAGTGGTTGTGGAGGGGTTGTGGAGTTTGGAGCTCATTGAATAGGCCTCAGGGTCTTCACAAAAAAGTGATGCATTTGTGAGATGAATCACATGTAAGCCTAGAAAATGAACGTCCAATAGGGATGAGAAGAGATATTGCAGGCAGAGAGACTATTACAGGTTATGTATTATAAAAACATTACATAATACTACAGAAACATTGTAGAAATACTATACAGAAATATGAGGTGTAAACTCATATTTGAACTAACATGGCATTGAGGGAAGACTAAGAGCTTATGTAGATTCAACCTTCGTTCAATCATTGAGTTTTTGTTGGATGTCTGTGTTGGGTGCTTTGAGAAGATACAAAGACATCTGAAGCCCATTTATCCCTCCCACACCATCTACTACTAATTATGACTTAAGTAAAAAATAAATTCAGGCATGACCTGCTAGAGAACGCTCTCTGATGCTGTGGCACATGGAGATTGATGCCTAGCTTTATGGTGGTTTCCATAATGAAGTGCTCCTCACTGTCCAAATGATGTCTTTCCAGTCACATCATCCACTTTAAACTATGAGGGGCTGCAAGGCAGGAGCTGTTTCTCATTAGTGCTGAGCCTACTGCAAAAGAGGAATCAGCATTGGCTAAAAGAATGATGGCTTCAAGCATGAAAGGAAGTGTGAGTTTGGAACAAAGTATTGTTGGGACTTTGGTTTTAAAAAGTGCCATTTTTGGGCAGCACCTGTGGCTCAAAGGAGCAGGGCGCTGACCCCATATGCCAGAGGTGGTGGGTTCAAACCCAGCCTCAGCCGAAAACTGCGAAAAAAAAAAAAAGAAAGAAAAAAAAAGTACTATTGTTTATGTAAGAGCTGGACAAATACTTTCATTTATTCACAGGTATGCATGTGAGGAGATCTTATGTGTGCAGCCAGAGGTAAGAAAGTCAAAGGCAAAATACAGTAGCAGGAAAGGTCTGCACAGATTTGTGGAATGAAGATTAGATATTAGGTCTAAAGAGAAAGGAAAGGGAATATGGGGGAATAAAGGAGTAGTGTTGAAAACGAAAGATGTTGAACACATGTAGGAAGCTGAATACAAGATAAATTAGGCCGTTCAGTACAGTAGGTGACAGAACAATCCAGGGATTCTAGAGACCAATTTTTATGTAGTATGTGCTCCATGGGACAGGGAACACCTGCTGCTTCAGGTGATACAGAAACCAGGGCATGGAGTCTAGAAACAAACCAGAGATGTGGTGTAGAACTTGCTCTCCAATGAATTTTCCAGATTGACTTATAGATGCCATCTATTTATTCCATTTATTAATGCAATATTGAATGATTAAGTAACTATCACTGTGTGAAAAATTGACTTGGCACTAATAAATGTTTGCTAAACAAGTGGTAGATGCTTTGAGGGCTACAAACATAAAATAGACGCTCTATACCTCTACTTCTAGGTAGGATATGGATATTTAGAAAGACAGAGAGAAAACTATGCAGAATGCCTTTGAAAAAGAATCAATTCTTAAAAGTGAATGTAATTCTAGCAGAGTTGGGGAAGAGGAAATGTGGGAGAAAAGTCTGGATGTCGGGAAATGCAAGGATAGAGATTGATATCAGGGAAGAAATATGCATCGAAAAAATGTGTAGAGTCCTGTCTTACTGTCTAGAAGGGCATGTGGGTAGCTTCCATGAAAGTGAAGATTGTGTGAGCGAGATGCTGCTGCTCTAAGTGAAAGGTAGATGTGATTCATTCACAGGCATGCAAATGTATGTAAGTATGTAGTCTCATTCCCTGTTGGTGAATTTGCACATATTTCTGAAAATATCCTTGCTGAATTTATTCCTCTTTCATAGCTAGTAATCTCCTTTTTCCAGTAAGCCTCCATTTTATTCACAAAGATCATATTAAAAAGCAGCCTGTGGAACTGAAAGTCAATAAATGTGGACAGAGCCAGAGGCCAGGTAGAGAAATCAGAAGCCAGAAAGATTTTCCTGCTCACTGAGTGACTTTGGATTCTCTTTCTTTTCAAGTTTCAGTTTCCTCATCTGTTAAAATATAATACTGAGCTTAATAATATGTCAGATTCTTTTGGGCCCTAAGTAACTTTATTTTTGTACTTTTGCTCCCATTTGAACACACTAAAAAAAAAAAAAAATTGCAGGACTTGCCCAGAGAAATACCTTTGGGAGAATTTTGTTCCCCAGATGATTTAAATAATTCCATAATGGGTAATTAAAACACTAAAATAAACACTGGGTAAAATCAAGTGATCCCAGCATCCCATAATTCTATAGATTGAGTAATGACATACTAACAAACTCCCTATTGCAGAAGGAGGGTGGAAGTTCTCCCTGGGTAAATTAAATCAACCCAAGTCATCAGACCTTTAATTTCCATTTTATAGTGAGAAAATACACAAGCAATCATGTAAAAGTATAATTACAGGGTGAAATAAATAAGGCAGAGTGTGTGTGTGTGTTGGTGTATTTTAAATTACCCTTTTCAAAATAAATGACTTTAGGAAATTATTTCTGCAGAATGAGTTTTTCCCAAATTGAAGAGCCCTCTTTCACATGTATTCAAATTTTGGTGAAGAAAATATATAAAAATGTGTTTTCCACTGCTAAAGTAATAGACAATCAGAAGGATAGAGCTCAGCCATTATGTCTATACAATGGGTTTAATTGCTAAAAGTGTTATCAACAATTATATCATAAATTTTTACTTCAACCAAAATAATAGGCTACCTTAAAAACAAAACAAAACAAAAAAACTATAGATAGTTTTTGCAAGTTCAGATTTGCCAGCTTGTTCTAATGTTACTATTCAAAAGTGTCATAAAGTCCTCATTCACTGATGCCAACCCACTAGGAAGTAAGTTGATAGATGCCTTCTTACTGGTGAGGATACGGGCAAGGCTCACTAACAGATGCTGCTTGGCTGTGCAGGCGGGAGTTTGGTGGGTGACAGCCGGCAATGGGTGCTGTCATGCTGCACGCTAGCAGGCTGCAGAGCCAGAGCTTAGCTTCTGTTTATCGCTCTTTCCTGGCATAATGTGTGCAAAACAGAAGCTAATGGAATCTATGCACAGCCCTGTGTGTTCATACATCTCAGCATTATGTGAGTAAGGAACATGGAACAAAATGATGACATTAAGGGCACAACAAATTATTTAGCAGAAACCTGTTCCTTTTTTTTCTCTTGCAGTCATATCCATAGCATCCCTTTTCAGTAATCTGGGGGCTTTTTAAGATTTGCCTTGAGATTTGTATTTACCCCATAGAGAGAGGAAGACTATTCTTAGAAGATTGGGGTGTGCAGAGGTGAGGACATTAGCATTTCCCTCAGGCACTATGAGCTCTCAGCATGATTCTGCAAATGGGACTTAGTAATGTCAAGCATTTGCATATTTCTGAAGATGTGAAAGTAGACAGCCACAAAGTTATCTGAAATATGAGTATATAGTTTATGAGAACATTTTTCCTAGGTAAAAATTCACCAATTGATAAAAACATTAACCCCAGCTTTATACAGCCAGATATTTGAATAGTAAAACATCTATTAACTCACTCATTCATTCATTTACTGTACAAATACTTAAGGAATACTTAGTACAGCAGAGAAATCAGCACAGAAAGTTCTGCTTTTATGAAATTTATATTCCAGTAGATTCTTATCATTTTAGTGTTTTGATAATTTAATATGTTATATAGTTGTACACATACATACATGCATATATACACAAAATTTTATCAGATAGAAGTCTTAATAGAAAACAATAACAGACACTGACTACAGTTCATTTAAATTGCAAACAAATTGCTGAAAGGGTATTGGTGAGCTCATGAAATTGTAAAGAATGTAGGGAACCAGGTTCAGATACAAGGCAGGAGTAAAAGACCATGACCAGTGGACAGCCCAGAGAGAACTTGGGAGGACACAGCCACCACTACAGCTGAGCAGGGAGGTGCTGTCACTCACAGCCCTGGAGACTGTATGTCGCTACCTAGAACCACAATAACCTGTATCTGGGCTTTCAAAGCTGTCACCTCCACTGTGCTTGATTCTCAGGGTCACAACTGTGATGCAAGGCTCAAGGAGGTACATTTGCTTGGCTGTGTCTGGTCAAAGTGAACTAGAAATTGAGTCTTAAGTAAAATAAAAATTGCATTTGGTCAGTGTCAAAAGCTGCGAATCAGCTCCCTCTACCCCGCTCATTTGATTGTAGCTTCACAGAGAGAGGACATGTTTAAGTTCACTGCTGTCATCACAGTTTTTAGTTTAACTCAGGCCCACAGCAGATTCTCATTCAATGTAAGAATGGAATCATTGTTTAGGTATAGCAATGAAGAAAGATTTTTGCTCCTCACAATTGCATCTTTTTACTTCTCTCTAAGGGTTGACTCAGCTCACACTTTACTTCAGTTTCTAAAGGTTACTAGAATAGTATCAATCTTTAATCTCTTCCAGATCATCTGGGAACTTAGGGGCCCTTGAGCTTCTAAGTGTTGAGTGTACCCACAAAAGAATTTCTTGTTCAGGACAAGAAGATCACCAAGGAAATGAGGCAGCAATAGCAAAGCTTCTGCTGTCAGAGCGCTGAGAATCATCATCCCTTCCTGACTGTCCTCTGAGACCAGGCGACAGGTTTGGATCCACACCTTCCTGGCTTAGTAGCAATGAGTTATGCCACCTTGAAAAAGTCACCTTGGGATTCACGGTGGTCTGCACCAGAAGAAAAGAATGGTGACATATTAGTAACCCATCCTCATGGAGGCTCAGTCTTTAGAAGGCTCATTATTCAGAGCAGATTTACTCAAGAGAAGTTGAATGTCAAGGTCAAAGTTCTTGAGATGGGCCAGTATGAAGAGACTCTTCAACTTTTCAAGCTAATTTCATGTGTTCCATAAATCTTAGAAAGTTAAAAAGAGAACCTTGCTAGGTATTAAATTTAGTGGCATTTTCTCAGCTGTAAGGCATTTGTTCTTCTTGGCTGTTAAAGAACTGCCCAGAACCTTTTCAGCTCTAATTATTAAGCACACAGGGTGGAAGAAATTAAGATACAAAGTTTAGAAAGCACAGAGTTTGCAAGAATGAACTAGTACAGTTTACAATTCTAAACAACAGCAAGATACTATCTTCCTTTGACACCCAGTCTTATTTCTCTACCTTCCAAATACAACAAAATGCTATCCCTCAGATACATATACAGACACATGTGTACACATATGTAAACATGAACACACGTGTGCCATGTACTACATTCAGAGGAATAGGAGGAAAAACATCTACATTTATGTGGTACTTATAAGGACAGAAAAACTTGAAGTTGCTTTTACTTGCCTTCTCAGTTATTTCTCTTTTCTTTCAACAGCCATTTATTGAGCAAGTACTTTGCATCAGGCATTGGGTATAGGCTCTGCCCATTGTCAATGAGTTTACATTCTAATATGAGGGACAAATCTAGGTCATGAATAATGTAAAACACAAGGGGGCTGATGTTCTGTAATAGAGAAAGCTATACAAAGGGCTCTGAAGATTTCAGCATTGATGTGTGCTAGAGATACATAATAAAGAAGCCAACACACATTCTAGCATATTACAGAGTTTACTTTTCATAGGAAGTAAAGAAAAATGGCTTCAAGATGACAGCTTGGTGTTTGGTCTAATCTGAATAAGGCCATAAATCCACTAAACGGCTATTTCTTGTGGATAGTTATTTGGAGTGGGGATCTTTTGTTTTTTATTTATTTATTTTTTATTGGTTGGGATTTATTGAGGGTACAAAGATTAGGTTACACTGATCGCATTTGTTAGATAAAATGCAATCGTGGATGTGGCTGTATTGTGGGTGTACTGTTATTTTGTTTTTCACATTCTATGCCTAATTCAGTTCCACTTGAGCTTATGATAAGAAGAATCACTATCATGCTTTGTTAGAAAAAGAAAATGAATACACTAAAAGACATTTACCTACATAGGAGAACATCTTTTCCCCTGAGGGTTACCCTGTGAGATCTGCATGTCCCTCACCACTGGAGCATTGTGTGACTGAAACTATTTTGTATTTTGACAATTCTTGTAAGTTTGTTTTTAGATTAGATTACACTGTTTGCATTTCTTAGGTAAAATTCAAGTTTTAGTTGAGCCCTTCACCCATGGGGTATGCTGTATACTCTTAATTGTGGGCCTTAGGTGAGAGCACACTAACCCTCCTCCCTTCTCCTCTTTCCCCTTTCCTTTCACTCCCCTCCTCCCATTTGAATTCAATTGTCATGTTGTCATGCAATTGTTTATCTATTGGTTTCTTATTAATATTGAGTACATTGGATACTTGCATTTCCATTCTTGTGATACGTTCCTAAGAGGAACGTACTTCGACCCCATCCAGGTAAATACCAAAGATGTAAAGCCTGCATCTTTTGTTATGGCTGAAGAGTACTTCATGGTATATGTACCACAATTTATTATTCCAAAATTGGCAGTTACGTATTAAAATTGCTATTATGTTTTATTTTTTAGATCATACAAGTGAAGCTCAAAGATGTTTCATAGCCCACTCAAGCCAGCACAGCTAATCAATGGCAGAGTTTAGATTTTGACCAGGGTGTCCTGGATACAAAGCCACTGTCCTTTCCTGTGAATCACTGGGCTGGCCTGTATGTTCCCTGTCATTTGGCATCCATGACGTTTCATAATTTTATCCTCCTATCATGATCAGGCACACCCAAGAGGGAAAAGCAGTGTGGTATTTTTTTTGAAAATTTATTTTTATTGTGTTCTAAATGATGTCTTTGATATACACCATTTGAATAACATTTATTATCTGTTGACATTTAGTGGACATCTCCTGGGCACGTTCCTGTATCCTAAGCTTGAAGGACGTTGCTATCTTTGAAGAGTGATAGATTATGAGTTGGTTTGGGACCTAGACAAGGTAAGCTGTGCAATTACAACTGGATTCCCTAAGGAATAGTTAAAACTTTTCATTCCCATTTTTTGTATGGCTCCAATTTTAGACTCTTCATCAATGGCAGATCACTTTAGTCTTCTCCTGGAAAATTTTCCCCACCCTTTTTATTGTTTTGAAACAATGTGCCAAACACATTTGCACTTTTGTCAAAGTGCAAAAACTCATCTGCCACTGTTGAATTCCAAGGTGACTTGATAAATAGAAGTAAATAAAATTTCACATTTTGACATCCACTTTTTAGAAACAATCACACAGGTTTTCTTAATACCCTGCCGAGAAGTTGAATTCATTTACAGGCAATAGCTATGGTATAGATGGCAAAAAGGAAGTTTCCATTAAACAATGGAAAATGTATTTTGGAAACAGAATTACAGGAATTTGTCTACAAAATGAAGGATTAAACCTATGAATAAGAAGGAAAGATTACAGAAAAAAGAAGCAAAGCTGAAGCTTTCTTATGTGGGATCTAGATGAATGTCTTTGCCATCAACCAAGATGACATAGATCAGAAAGTGTATAGGAAGCAGGGAAACCTAGTTTTTGTTTTGTTTTGTTTTTTTTTTACATTAAAATGCATTAAAATCAAGTTGTTAGACATCCAAGTGAAAATGTTGATTAGCCCATTAATATTTATGTTATGCTCACTGGAGAGGTTAAGCTGGAAAAACAAATTTGAGAATAATTGGTGATAAAAACTAAATCTTTTATACAAATATATGCCTTACTACAAGGAATAGTAATATTCACACATATTTACACACACATAGTTATATGTGTACATATATATATGAATACTGCTATTTATGATGTCTAATTAGTATAAATGTCTTCTGAAGATTAAAGTTCATAACATAGAAATAAAACAAAATTATTGAAAAATATTCCATTTCCATGGTTTGCTAACCTGGATACTTTGAAAAGTTGATCTGTCATAAAAAACCAGCAGGATATTTGATAAAGCAGACTTTAAAATGTTCTTTTTAAAGAACATTGCTGGACCTTGGGAAGAGATATTGCCAATTACAATTTTTTTTTTTTGAACCATGAGCTGAAACTTAAGTGGAGAAGATTGAGCAGCAGATTAATTCTAAAGCTGAGGTTGTCCCGAGGGCAAATAACGAAACCACTACAGGGATCAAGAAATTAGAACTGGACTCTTAATGTGGGGGAGCAAAATCTCCACTGAACATTTTGGCTAGGATCCTTAAAAGATCACTTTCTTCCCACAAAATCTAGATCCTGGCACAAAAGAGTGAATTTCCTTTCTGAGTGTCAGTGTCTATGGTTAAGACCTTAAGGGTTATGCAGAGTAAGAGAAACCATGTATAGATTCACAATCAATGTTTACCAGATATATAAGAAAACAAGCCAGGAGTGAGACACATGTAGGCATCTGAGATAATATTCAAATTATTAAAAACAGAGTATAAAATATCCAAATAGGGAGAAGGGAGGGGCAAGATGGCTGACTGGAAGCAGCTTATGATAGAGGCTTTTGTCAAAAAGGAAAGATAACCTCCAGAAACTGCCCAATTGAGCTAAAGACTGGAAGCCCAGCAAGAGAGAAAAGTGATAATTGCAGGTCACCTCCGCTGACGCAAGCTGTGACTCCAAGAAACCAAGCTTCAGGCAGAAAAACTGAACTAAAGTTTTTGGCCATTCTGAACTTCCAGGACACCCTTTCTCCCTTACCTGACACACCAGAATCCTGACCTCTGCTGAAATTGAGGGAGGAGGACTTGAGCAGTGCCCACCCTCCCTGTCTGCTCGTCCAGGCCACCTGACATGGAAGGGGACCCTGGGGAGCACACAGAGCTCCCGTCAACCCCCAGGCCAGGGACTCTGTCCAGAACCATGGGGGTCCACTCTGCCCCCACTGAGCCCACCACCTGCTGCAGCAAGGGATTCAGCTAGGACCTCCGTGTGGCTCCAATCCATGCCCCAATGAGCCTCGGCCCGCAGACCACAGCGGCCAGGAACTCCACTGGGACCCCAGCGCACCCCAGATTGGCATTCCACCGGGCCTTGGCCCACTGCCAGCCATGGTCAGGAACTCCCACGCCACTCAGATCTGGGCCCAACTTGGCCGCAGCCAGGAACTCTGCCAGGACCCCCACTGGCTCTGATCCGGGCCCCACTGGGCCTTTGCTTGCCACCAGCCATGGTCAGGAACTCTGCATGGACTCCCATGTGGCTCCAATCTGTGCCCCACTGGGCCTTGGCCTGCCATCTGCCATGGCCAGAGACTCCACCAGGACTCCTGTGCAGCCCTGATTTCTGCTCCGCCAGCCCTTGGCCCCCCGACTGCCTCATCCAGGGACCCCACCTGCACCACGGCTCTGATCCGTGCCCCACCAGGCCTTGGGCCTCTGCTTGCAGCATCCAGGGACTTCACTGGGCCTTGGCTCGCCACTTGTGGTGGCCAGGGACTCTGCTGGGACCCCCAAGTGGCTCTGTGCTGCCCCCCAGCGGGCTTTTGGCTGCCACCCACACTGGCCAGGGACTCCACCAGGAAACTGCCAGGCCTCTCCCTGCCTGCCCGGGCCAGGAACACCTGGAGACATACAAAAGGTGTCCTCCCCTACCCTCTCTGCCTATGCACTGGCCCCATTTATCTGGCCAGGGACTCAGGAGGCCAAGTAACCCGTGCCATACATCTGGAGCCCTCCTCCCAGCCAAAAACTGCTGGAGGTAAGGACTCCCTTTGAAAAGGCCACTGGGTGCCCAGCACTCCCAGAACCTCATGCAACATCCCACGCCCTGCTGCTTGATCCGGGCATGCTCCATTCCAGAGCTGTTCCCACAGCCAGAACTCCCTGGCTGGGGCAGTCCCAGAGGAGCTACATAGGGTCACTCCCTATAAAGATCTAGCAACAACAGAGTGATCCTGCAGGAGTCTGATCTGGGAGAGACACTGTCCCAACTCTGAGGACGGTCATAAGCCCCAGTGAAAAATAATCCTGAGGTCAAATCAACAGAAAAACTCTGGCAATATGAATAATCAGAGTAGATAAACTCCCCCCAGGAATGACAAGGCAGATACAGCACAAGATCCCTTGCATAAGCAAATGGATGAGATGTCAGAAATAGAATTCAGAGTCTTGATAGCAAATAAGATCAGTGGAATGAAGGAAAAGATGGAATTAGAATTTCAAGCAATAGTCCAAAAGACGACCCAAAAGATGTCTCAAGAATTTAATGAATTCAAAGACAAAATGACCAAAGATTTTGACACATTGAAACAAGAAGTTGTAGAAGAACTCAAAGATCTGAGAAATACAGTACAATCCCTCAGTAACACTATGGACCAAGCAGAAGAAAGCATTTCTGACATGGAAGACAAAGCTTTCGCATGCTCCCAAACTTCCAAATAGGAAGAGAAATGCAAAGCACAAACAGATCATTCTCTCAGACAGCTCTGGGATAACTTGAAGGAAACCAATATTCGCCTTATAGGGATACCTGAAAATGATGAAGTGGCTTCACAAGGCACAGAGTCTCTTCTTTATGAGATTATGAAAGAGAACTTTCAAGACATGCCAAGAGATTCTGAAATTCAGATAGCAGACAGTTTCAGAACCCCAGCATGACTCAACCCAAATAAGACATCCCCCAGGCACATCATAATTAACTTCACTAAAGTTAATATGAAAGAGAAAATTCTGAAAACAGCCAGACGTAAGAAATCCATTACCTGGGTGGCGCCTGTGGCTCAGCGAGTAGGGCGCCAACCCCATATACTGAGGGTGGCGGGTTCAAAACTGGCCCTGGCTGAACTGCAAAACAAAAAAATAGCCGGGCATTGTGGCGGGCATCTGTAGTCCCAGCTACTGGGGAGGCTGAGGCAAGAGAATCGCCTAAGCCCATGAGTTGGAGGTTGCTGTGAGCTGTGTAATGCCATGGCACTCTACTGAGGGCAATAAATTTAGACTCTGTCTCTAGAAAAAAAACAAACCCAAAAACAAAAAAAGAAATATATTACCTACAAGGGGAAGAATATTAGAATAATTGATGATCTCTCTGATCAAACCTTTCAAGCTAGAAGAGAATGATCATTGACTTTTAATCTCCTAAAACAAAATAACTTTCAACCCAGGATCCTGTACCCAGCTAAACTGAGTTTCATTTATGATGGAGAAATTAAATACTTTAAT